>VYZT01049593.1:300619-354272 GCA_013400735.1 Pomatostomus ruficeps | reverse complement strand
GGGGGGGGGGGGGGGGGGATGGCGCTGTCCCGCCCCCGCCATGGATTCCTATTTTTAGGGCTGCGCAGGGACCCCCTGGGACCCGGGTTACCCCATGACCGAGGCACTGCGGTGGTTACTGAGGAGGAGGACGTGTGAACCCTCCCATATCCCACACTTCTTCCCTGCCAGTGCCTGCCCCATTCCTTATATCCCCCCGAACACCCTCGTTTTGATGTCAGAAGTCAAGGAGGATTTATGGGGACAGTGGCTGACGGCAGGGCTGACCCCGTGGCTGTTTCTTTCTTGTCTAGACTGGGAATCTCTCCTGGATCCAGGGATACACAAGGATAAAGCATCGAGACCCTGTGTCCTGATGGGTAATTTCCAATTGAAGCCAGGACACATCCCACCTCAGGGTTAACGCTGTTGGGGTTCAGTGAGGAGCTGCGGGTGCACGTTCTCCCCTCTTTTCATCCGAGTAGCCCCTTCTCCCTGCCCCAGAGCCGTTCCACAGGCTCCGAAGTGGCGGCAGGAGGAGGAGCAGCAGCCCCTGGTGGCAGAATCTGGCGTAGGGCCAAGGCCGAGTTACCAAGGTCTGTTTATTCGGGGAGGGGGGAAAGGAAGCAGATGTATGTACATATACATTCAGTCACGTACGTTTCCTCCCAGGAAAAGGCCCCGTGAACGTATATTACATGAGAAGGTCTCCATATTATTATAATTAATATTATTTAAAAGCTGGGGTTGTGCCCCAAAGTGCTCGTTGTGGAGCTCAAGTGGCGATGGGTCCTCGCTGGCTTCAGATGCCGTGAGCCAGGGAGATGGGGACGTGTTTGGTGGCAGCTACGTGACAATGTCCTCAGGACACCTGAAGAACATGGGACTCCATCTCTTCTCCCCCGTGCACAGGGCCACCGTCCAAACCGCAAACCGGCTGCTGAGATCTCCTAAAACCAAGTTCAAAGCCAAGTATTTGGCCTCGTTCATTCTTCCTTAGCCTCAAATCTCCTGACAGGCTGAGAGTGGTTCAGCGGCATACGGAGGCCCCGGGCGAGCTCTCCAGGAGAAGGAGGCGGAGCAGCGCCATCCTTGGTGATTGTATGAGCAACAAAACATGCACAGTAGCGATTTAGTGTTCCCGCCTCGCCCCTCCGCAACTCGACCCTGTTCGAAAATGAACAAGTCCTCAGTCCTGCTCCCCACCACCATGGGGATGCTCGTCCCAGCCCACCCCACTTCCACCCTGCCCCTCACTACTCCTGGGACATTATTCTGTGAAAGGCAAATTATTTGCTCCGTGGCAGCTGGACGAGGAGGAAGGCGCAGGTGGTGAAGCGTCCGGCTGCATCCCAGAATGTGCTGGATGTCCCTGACTCGGTGGAGAGCACGGGGTCCACGCTGCAGGCACGGCCATGGTGGGGACCAAGCGATGGCAGGAGGGTTTGGGGTGCCAGTTGGCCAGACACAGGCCCTGATCCCCAAAAATGGGCCCCCATTAACTGTCCTCCCCCGGCCAGAGTTAACACCAGGGGTCCCGCTCGGCCCGTCCCCGGCAGAGGCTGTCACTGCGCTGCCAGGCGCTGTTGATGAGGCTCTGGGCGTCCTCGCATTTCTTCTTCACAGCAGTGTCCAGAATGGCCTTGTGCTGGAGATCGACCTGAAACACGGGGAGGGAACAAACAAGAGTCACTTCTCCCTCTCGCTGTAGAACCACCTCAAACCCACACAGGAAGGTTGCCTGTGCCATGCATATGGTGACAGTAGGGCTGACCTGGGTCCCTCCCACTCCCCTCACCAGCATGGGATGCTCATGGTTTGTCTTGCCAGGCTCTAAATCCCACATCCTGTGGTTTTATGGACCCAGAGGAGCTCCGTGGCTCTCCTGCCCTTTGTGGGAAAGCTGGATTCACCCTACAGGGACAAATTCCCCCCTCTGCACTCCTTCACCTGCTGAGGGTGTGAGGCAGCCCCACGTCCCCACCTGGTAGATGTTCCTCCATGCGACGTTCAGTGCTGACAGGAACCTCTCCAGTTCCGTAGTGCAACTAAAATAGAGGACCCAGGGGGGCAGGAACTCCTTGCTGTCCTGAGCGAACTCCTGAACACCGAGAGAGAGGTCGGGTGTCAGCACTGGGCACTTGCCCAGCCCCAGGCCAGTGGGTCCCTAAGGCCTGCACTCACCAGGATGCAGTACTCCTTGCCGGCCTCCATGGAGACAGCGGTAACATCCGTCAGCTCCGCAGTGCCCAGTGAGCGGAAGAAGCTGGTCTGACAGTCCTCGTGGCATGTGAAAGCCTTCTCATCCGTCAGCACGAGGCAGCAGGGAACGCACGGCGTCGGGGCAACACCCTGGGGGATCACCTGCGTAGGGTGGGGAAGGAGGGTGGGTAAAACCTGGCATGATGGAGCCCCATCTCCATGGGGTGCCCCGTGGGGAAACCCTCCTGGCTCAGGATAAAGCTGCCTGCTCCATCCTGCCAGACATTCCTGCTCCCTTCGGCAGCTCCGAAGGAGCTCTGGGCAAAGGAGGGGGTCGAAGCACCCACGCTTGGGGCCTGTCCCCAGCTCACCCCTTTGGAGACAGCCTGGCAGAAGTACTGCATCCAGTCTGCCATGTCCTCCTCGTTCTCGGCGCTCAGCTCCAGGGAGGGCCGGTCCGTCAGGATCACCTGGAAGGAGTGGGGCCGGTCGGTGGTATTGGAGCGCCGGCATCCCCCGCACTGCTCGCCACTGGGAGAGAGGGGGAGGATGGAGATGAGCGGGATGGATGTGCCAGCACGAGCCTGAAAACAGCCTCCAACTGCCCTCCCTGGGCAGCACCTCACCCCTCTTCCCAACAAACACTCATTTCCCATCCATTACATTCCCTGTGATTGCTCCAAGGATCATCTCCAGGCTCTGCACATTGCAGGAGAGCTGGCGTTGAGCACAGCGGGTCTCCCAGCATGGCTGTTGGGAGGGATGGGTCGCCCTTCAGAGGCGAAGGCCCCATCCAAGGAAGGGAATGAGCCCATTTCCAGTGACACACGCTGGAGCCAAAGCAAACGGGCACCTGCCCCCAGGCAGGAGCAGCCGGGACTCCTGCGGCACGGACCAGGTCATGACCCAGTCCAGAAGCCCTCCCTGGGCATCCCAAGTAGCTCCTGCTCCCCAGATCCCCATCGAGTCTGGGTGCCTGTCCTACCAGACACTTACCCCATGTTGATGGAGAGCAGAGGGGTGACATCTGTACGATCTGGGTACTGGTACAAGATCCCGTTGCTGCCGTTTGGGAAGATGAGAGAGGGGAGAACTGGAGTCAGCTCAGCTCTGGTATCCCCTGCCTTTGGTCCCACAGCCACCCCTGCCCTGCTCTCCACCCACACCGCCCTGTGGGGTCACATCCCTGCCGCTGGGCACCCACAACCGGTGGCTTTAGCCACCAAACCGGTGGCTTGGCCCATTTAGGTGCCAAGATGAGTTCTCTCCACCTCTCAAGCAGCTCCTGGGCAGCAAACTGCTCCCAGCACCTTCTCCCAAGAGCCCTGTCTGACCCCAGTGCCCACCTGAGCACCACGAAGCAGGGCTTCCACTGCTCCTTGCCCAGGTAGGAGGTCCCTGCCTTGTAATGCAGGATGCCGTCCTTGGTGACGGTGTTTTCCGCAGAGGAGCAGCTGTTGCTGGTGGGCCCCAGCGCCTCATCCATGGGGTCCTCCCAGTGAACGAGGCCGTAGAAACGCACAACCACATTGCAGGCCTGTGAGAGAACCAGGAGGAGTCAAGGGAGTCTCCCGTGAGCCTTCGCCACCTGCAGTGATAGTGGTGATACCCAAACTCACCTCACACTTGGTCTCCTGCGCCACAAACTTGGCGAGTGCCAGTTTCTCCATGGTGGCATCTGTGAGGATGCTGGGATATGGAGGCTCCCGGCACCCTTTGATCATGGCTGACTTCAAGGAGACCAGGAAGAACCTGAGAGGGAGGCAGAGATCTCTGACAAAGCTGGGACAAACAGCCCCTCATCTCCCTCACACGCTCTGGTGCCCAGAGGGCTCCCCTTAACCATGGGCCTCTGGTCTTTAACCTACAAACCAAAGGTGATGGGAGGTTGCAAAGTCTGAACTCCAGAAAGGAGATGGGTGACCCTGGGAGGTGGACACTCATCCCAGCATGACCTGGCAGTCACCTCCCTGAGCTGACAGCACACACAGAGACCTGGGGACATTCCTGGGAACTCAAGAGCTTGTCCCTGCTCATCCTGAGTGACACAAAGGACACGTGGTCTGCATTGCCCAGAGCCCCAAGGCTCAGACTGAGGGATGGAGTGACTGTTTAGCCAGGGAAGGTACTTTGGTTTTATCCATGCCTGAGGCATTTCCAGCTGTCTATGGCATCAATCCAACCCAAAGTCCCCAGTGGTGGCAGGACTGTCATGCAGGGCTGTCTCCAGAGTCTCCCACATTCCCCAAACCCACCAAGTGCAGAGCCCCATGCTCCGGTTCCCCACTCACTCGGTGAGAGCCACGTCGGCGGTGTCAAGCAGGAACTGCTTCCTCCGGTTGGTGCACACCAGGGTCACTGTCTGCTGATCCAGCCCAACCTATGCCACACAGGGATGGTTAGGGAAGCCAGGCACGGGATGAGGGGCAACAGAGCAGGGCTGGCCATGGCTTCTGGCCCCAAGGAGAGGATCAGTGGTCACTCTGCTGCCCATGCAAAGATGTGAGCAAGGTGGGCACCCACAGAGGTGGCACTGGAAGGGGCATCACTTCCAACTGTCCCATTCTCAAAGGTTCACTGCCCAGAACACTCGCCATGGACACAAACACATCCCACGGGCACAAACACACCCCACTGTGATGCTCCTGGCACCTTCACCCCTTGGACAGGTGAGAACTGACCCCACCACTGGCCTCGGGCTCCCCCTGGCCGCCCACCCCAGCCGGGCTCACCGAGATGTAATCCAGCTCGTTGTAGGACACTGCCTCCTCCACCATGTATGGCTTTTCCGCTGCCCCTGGCACAGACACAGAGAGGCACATGAAGGGGGACACAAGACCTCCTTTTCTGCAGCAGCAGCAATGGACCTGCAAACTGAGCCGTGTCCCAGGCACCACGGAGCCACAGGACATGTGTCCCAGGGCTCCTCGGGGCACAAGTCAGTCTGAGCTCCCTGCTGTGACCAGGGGACACAAGGGAACTGGCAGTGAAGGCAGTGAGCTGTGGTGGCCTAATCCATGGACAAGCCACGGATGAAGCCTCCCTCCCTGCCGCTGAGCCGAGGCTGTCGGGATGAGATACCTTTCCTGATCAGGTACACGTAGCAATCTGTCAGCAGGACATAGATCAGCTGCAGGTTCCCTTCCATGTGCCCCGTGCTCATTCGGATCATCTGCATGGAAAGAAAAGAGCTCTCAGCCCTGGGCTGATGCAGGCACAGAGCTGGGCCTTCGATCAATGGAGACCCTTACCCTGAACAACTGCTCCTCGTTCTCCCGAAAGACATGGATCATCAGCAGGAGGAGATGGTTGTTATCCACCCTGTGGAGAGAGACAGCAGAGGATGGACATGGATGTGAGGCTGGGTGAGTCCAGGAAGGGCAATCGCCTTCCTTACTGAACATGTCCATGATTTGGGCACTTGTTAGCTCCCCAAGATCTTCTTTTCCTGACTCTTTGTGCCTCCTCTTCCTCCTGGAGAAGGATGGGCTTTGCCCCCCAAACCGAGGACAAAGGGGAAAAGCGTCAGCTTGAGCTCAAGATTGTTTAGAAGATGCTCTCCCTGCTGAGCAAACCCATCCTCACCTGAACTCGGAGGGATGGGTCAGCTCCGAGGGGCTGCCCTGCCCTTCCTCCACCCCAGAGTCCTCGGCACTGCTCGGGGAAGGGCTGGGCTGCTCCTTCTTAGGCTCACAGAGAGCCTGGGGGTTGGTGGTTTCTGTTTGGCTACTCTGAGGTTCATCACTCGCCCTTTCAGACTCCTCTACTGCCCCAACTGCTTCTCCCTCTCTGCTTTCTTCTTCTTCAGGAGCCTCAGGGCTACCAGAAACATGTGGCGGTTGGCCAGGCCCTGGAGGGTCATGGTGGCCACCACCTGGTGCAGGAGTGTTTGGACTCTCGACGGTAAATCGGTAGAAGTCCATGGGGGCTGAAATCCCCTCACTAAAGTCGCCAGAGGACGATCCATCCGGGGTCTCCCCTGGCGTGCCGGTCCGAAAGGGCTGCCCGGGGGGCTCCAGGGCGGCGTTCCAGCCCCCGGGGTCCAGCTGCCCGTTGAGCCTGTCCATGACCTTGCTCAGGGGCTGCCCCACGCTCTCCATGGACGTGTCCTTCATCTCGGGGATGCGCAGGGCCAGCGGGCCGAGGGCAGGACGCTCCCCGCCCTCCTCTGGCCCTTCCAGGGCAGCGGGGCCCTGATCCGTCGGCGGCTCCTCCCTGTCACTGAGCCCGTTGACGCCGCTGTCCCCGCTGGCCTCGGGCACGGCAGGCGCTGGGCTGTTCACCGCCTCCTCGGGCTTCACCTTCTTCTTCTTGCCCGTCTTCTTCTTCTTGGCCAACCTGTGAGAGAGAATAATGTCACTCACCGTGTCTGTTTAGACTCTGCAATACACAGGAGGATCCAACCCCTGTTGTCTTGAGTTTTGCAGTTTCTCAGTGTTTCTTTTTGCTGTGATACTTTTTCACACATTTTTTTGTAAACATGGCTATGGTTTCTTAACAACTATCTATGTTTTGTTAATTGTCTGTGTTGTTTATCATTTCACTATACTGAGTAGAGAAATATGATAGACAAATGCTTTGACTAATGGAATTAAGAAGTAGAGATTTCTACCTCCAATCCATGGTAATTTGTAAAAACATATAAATAAAAGCAGAGGGTTCTGCCCTCTCTCTCTTTTTGCCCTCTCCGTCTGCTGTCTCTGTGTGGTCTTTTATTTAGCTCTCCTTTTAGGCTCCTCGGCCTAGCCAGTCTGACCAGTGCTACAAATCCTTTCCCAACAACATTCCTTTGCAACTTTTCCTGTTGCAGAGAAATCCTTCTCTCGAGAACGTCGCTCAATGTGCAGCCATGTAGAGCCCCCATCTCTGCCAGTTTTCATGAGACACAAGGTATGGAGACTTTTTCCTACCTATCCCAAAATGGGGCATCACTGCTGACACAGCACCTTGGGCTTTTTTTCAGCTGTAATGGGATCAGAAATAGTTGTGGAGCTGAAGTGACATGGGAGAAATCCCTGGTTGAGATCAAGAAGCTGGGAAGGGAGGAGGTTTCTAGAGGTGGGAATGCCATGTCCCCACCTGCCAGAAGAGGGAGATGCAGGCTGGAGCACACCAGGATGTGCTGCGGAAGTGTTCTGGCACCCACGGCACCCAAACTGCTGCCAGGTGACCCCTGTTTGGGAAGCGAGCCCAGCGCTCCCCTTCCCTGTGTCTGCCATATGGGATGATGTGTAAAACCCAGCTCCTCTGCTCCTTCCCTGGGAAATCTGGGCACGAGAACAAAGCACAGCCCTGCTGAGCAGGTTTGGGGTGTCCCCATGGCTGTGTGTGAGCAGACAGAGCCTCGAGCTCTTTGTCTGGATTCAGGGCTCCAGGGAATTCCTGGGGATCTCCTCTGCAGGAGTCAAACGCCCAAAGACCGGCCAGGAGGCATCTCCCGCGACAGGTTTGGCCACAGCTCTCTAACAAACAGGAGGAGGGACAGGATGGCAGAGAAGATCCAAGCCCCAGAGCTGCTGCAAAGCTGCCACCAGCTGGAGAGAGCTCCAAATAAAAGCCCATGGATTACTCTGATCCCTCTGACACACACCGGCAGGGAAGGGGGGTGATGTGGAGTCAGCCCAAAGGACCCAGCCCAGTCCCATGGGGCTGAATAAAGAAAGGCTGCAGCACAGATGCCATCCTCTCTGGGACAGAAGAGGTGGCACATCCTCAACATCCACCACCCCTTCCCAGGCCAGCAGCTCTGTCCCTACCTGATGACCTCCAGCTCCGTGCAGCTCTCGGACTGGTCCGTTCCTTCAGGGGTGGCCTCTGCCTTGTCCCGGGAAGCCGCGTGCACTGGCGTGGTGTCGGCGGAGGACGGCGCCTCGGCCTTGTCCTCGTTGAAGGGGTTGTGGCGCTGTGTGGGGCTCCTCGCCGCGGCCCTGCTGCCGTTGGCCTCCGAGGCGGTGGAGCGTGGGCAGCTGAGCGTGTCCGTCAGGTCTCCGTCTGCAGGGACAGGGCGGGAAGAGCGGATGGACACCAGCTCAGGCTCCTGCATGGAGCCAGATCAAGCCAAGCTGCATGCTGGGGGCTCGGGGCACTGTGTGGGCACCACGCCACCGGCAGTGCCGGCAGCTCCTGGCGAGGAGGGACAGGGAGGGCAGTGTGAGATCCAGCACCCCCTGTGCAGTTCAGAGAACACCTGAACACAACAGCTTGGTCACTCAGGAGCTGGCAGCCGGACTGAGGAGCAGAGGTGGCGTCTGTTGGGAGAGTTTGAGTGGTCTTGGGGCCGTTGTTCCTGAGCAAGATGACAGTGAGCAACAAGGCTGCTGCTTGTCCCCTGCCCCGGGGCCGTGGGAAGGGGCTTGCTCGGCTGGAAGGGCAGACATGGAGCCAGCCCATGGAGCAGCGATCCTGACAGAGCCGGTTGCTCTCCTCTGCTCACGTGAGACACATGTGGGGGCTGGAGTGTGCTGGAGGGGGGGACACGGCATTCACGGGGATCCGAGGACAGCAGGCGCACAGACAGGGCGGAGCACAAACAGCTGGGCCCGTGTTAGTCTTCAGAGGGAAAAGGAGCAGTGGGGAAGGGCTGCAGGAATCATGCTCGAACTATTATTATCCTTCATCCATCCAAATTCACAGTTAAAGGAAGGTTATCCATGCCCTTCTCATCTCCAGCACCATTCCTGGTCTAGTGGAAGGTGTCCCTACCCATGACAAGTGATTGGAATTAGATGATATTTAAGGCCCCTTCCAACCCAAACCATTCCATGGTTCTATGATTCCACAGCCAGCTAGAAAGACCCTTGGGAAAAGAACCACAGCCCTGGCAGACTGATTTGGGGTGTAGGATTTGATGAGGGAAATGAAACCTCTTGTAAAACTCTAATCCAGGCAGTTTGTGCTGGATGATCCCAAAATGCCACTTTGTTCCCACTGAAAAAAACCTGGCCCAGAGCAGGGAGGGTATGAGCTCTACCAGGAAAGTCAATCAGGTTTTAACATCTGCATTAACAGAAAATTCATGGAATCGCATAGGTTGGAAAGGTCCTCCAAGATCATAGACTCCAACCATTGATAAAACAAAACATTTAAGAGCTATTTCAGCCCCGGGCTCCCAGGCTGCACCACCAAACCAACGTCACTTCTTTGGCCTAAATTCTGCTGGTTCTGCTGAGACAGAACAATCTTTATCCAAAATAAAGAATTTCATTCCAAAATGCATTTGCTGAAAATGGGGAACAGCACCACTTTCCTAACCTCTGTTCTGTCGCCACAGCAAGGAATCCATCTGTGAACTGACCTGGCAGGGGGTTCTGATGACACCTTCCCTGTGGCTGAGGAAACTCCGCCCGGAGCAGGGGTGGGTCCCACAGGCCCCAGCCTGCACATGGGAGCTGTGCGTGCCTCAGATCCAGAGGGATCTGCACCCAGCACCCCCGGGCTTCTCCCAGCCTCCACCCAACACCCACACTGGAGCTGCTGGCTGCACCTGGGGTTTGGAAATATGGTTTGTACCCTCCAGGGACAGGTTAAACCACCCCTGTGACATCCCTGTGCGTGGGGCAAGAAAGAAGACAAGAGGGAGCGTGTTAGAGCCTGAGAGCAACCTGCATGGAATTCAGGCAGATTTCCCCAAATTATTCCCCAAATATTCGGGTGGTAGCATCAGGCTCCATCCAGCTTTGAGCTGCCAAGGATAGAGGGTGGGTGTGTTTCCTCTGGGGGTGAAGCAGACAGGGTCCTGCTCCAGTGGCACACCGAGAATATGCACAGGGGCTGCATGTGGAGGAAGAACAAATTCCTTTAAGCTGGGCAAGTGCTCTTGGCCATAAATGCCAGAGGTAGCTGGTAAGTGGGTTTAAAAAGTGGTAAAATCAATAAAAATAACAAATGTAGTGACCCAAACTGAGCATGGCCATGTGCTGGATGTTGTGGCTTCATGGGAGAAGCTTTGACACAGGACAGGATGATCCAGGGAAAACAAAGCCTCCCAAATGAATTCCTGCAAAATGCCCAAAATTAAACAGCAGAATTAGTTCAGCTGTTTTCCAGAGCTTTCAGGAAACCAGTGATGGTGGATCAGTTTTCCAATCAGCACCCCGCGTGCTTTACCCCAAAGAGGAAATCCGTGGCATGAGGGCAGCTGGCACATCCCACATTTGGGGCCTGTACGGAATTCCATCAAGCCAGGGGAGTTGGTTGTTAAAGAAACAAACATGGGAACATGCAGCAAGCTCAAGGGGCAGCAATGCAGAGAGAAAACCAAAATGCTGTAAGAGATGAGCGTGTCCCACCTTCCCAGTCTCTGCTGGGCATGGTCTGCATTGCTGGAAAGACATCTCCAAAATCATAATCTACAAAAATGAGGGATAAAACTCAGGATTAGAAATACAAGTAGTGGGGAGGGAAGTGGGGAGAGGGGAGAGTGTGAAGGGGATTTGGGGAGGGAGATGGGAATGGGGAGAAACTAAACAATCGTCCACTGGTATCTGAAACCCATGAGAAAACAGGGAGTGTGGATGTGCATGGAAACCAGCTGCACTAATGGTTTTTCCTTCTGGAACAACCAGTGTTATGGGAGCTACAATGGGACCAGGCAAGGGTGAAGGCCCCATTATTCAAGCTGCTGGGAAGCTAAACCGGATAAACAGTGTCACCTAGGGCTTGATCCTCTGTGAGAAGCAATTTAATGTCTCTGTGCCTCAGTTTCCCCTCTTCACACTTACCACCCATAGATACTGTGATGTTTGTACGATCAGAGGACAAGTTTTCCCCTTTAATCAGATCCCTGACTTTGCAAACATTCATGAGTCAATCTCCAGTTTCACCTACACTCTCAGGGTAGAGACATGCTCCTGTTGAAATGATGAGCAGGGTAATAGTTACAGGGAAAAGTTAAATTCCTCCACACCAGAGGAGCAGCAACAATTCCTGCCCTCCTGGGTCCTGGTCCAGCATTCCTACATCAGCACCAAACCCCTCTGTGCATTGGGGAAACTGAGACACAGAGCACAGCCACTGCCTGGACACATGGAATAGGCTGAGATGATGCCAAACCCAAAATCTAGCTACAAAATCTCCTGGATCTCTACTCCAAACCCCTCTTCTCTCGAGCATTAAGCAGCCATCCACCAGACAGGCTGGAGAGTGCAGCCAAACCCAAGGGACACCCAGTGATTGGGACAGGCAGGAGATGTCTGGCACAAAGACTTGATCTGCTGAGGGAGGAGCAGGAATACAAACCCAGGGATGCAGCAAAACAGCTGCTTATGCCAAACCTCTGGGGAAGAGAACCTTCTTCCTTTGATTTTTATTTCTAAGCTCCTCATGCTGTCTCCAGCTTCCCTGGGACGCTGGAGATTTAGCATGAGCAGGTCCCCGGAAGAAAACCCTTTCCTGAGTACAGATGTGGGTGAGCCCTAACCAGTGCTGTGCTTCCAAGCCCTTTGTTAGAACAACTCTAGTGCCCATGCCAGGCCGTTCCTTCTCAGCATCTTTGATACCTGCAGGTTCTGTCTCGCACATGAAAGGCAACTGGTGACTCTTGTCTTGAGGGAACCCATCTGTGTGTGGGCCCAGTCCCAATTTCCCTGCATCCAACTCACAGTTCACTCCATTCCAACTCTCTTCCAGAATCCCCATTGCTTAGACTGACATAAAAACCAGGACAGGGCCAATGCATTTTGGATTAGGAGGAGCATCAGCAGAGCTGCTGCTTCATGGTGGGTGCAGGACAGGAGCTCTGGCTGCAGCAGATTCATGGGGCAGACACAAGGTACATGTCTGCCCAGCTCATCAGGAACAACATCCAGCCCCTCTGAAGGAATAAGGGAGTGAGTCGGACAATTTATCAGGTTGCTCAAGATGTATAAAGACGAAAAACTAGCACCTCTGAGACCACTGGCTGTCTTTCTCCCAGACTGCAGACACAGAGAAGACTCTGGAAACTGCTCCCCATCAGGTCCAGCACATGAGGGTCTCTGGACTGCAAAACAAGCACTTAAAAACCTCCCCTGCAGCCCTGTGTCCCTGCTGACCTGGAAGCCACATTCAGATACAGGCACAGCCTTCTCTCCGTGAGGACCATCCTCCAGTTCTTGCTAAAACCCCCAGGAGGGAACATGGCCCGGGATGACTGCAGGGAAAGTCTTTCCTCCCAGTCCAAGGCATAGAATCATCCCAGGATGGTTTGGGTTGGAAGGGACCTTAAAGTTCACCTAATTTCACCCCCTGCCATGGGCAGGGACACCTTCCACTATCCCAGACTGCTCCAAGCCCCATCCAACCTGGCCTTGGACACCTTCAGGGATGCAGGGGCAGCCACAGCTGCTCTGGGCAACCTGTGCCAGGGCCTCACCCCCCTCATAGGAAAGAATTTCTTCCTAATATCCAATCTAAATTTCCCATCTTTTAGTTTAGACTCTTCCAGTTTAAACCCATTCCCCACTGTTCTGTCTCCCAAGGATGTAAGACAGGAGAGACTCCCAGCCTGGCTGCTCTGGTCTCTCCCAGTCTAAGATTTGTTGCCTTATCTGAAGGGGATGTGGGAATAACACAGCCCTGCCCCCACCGTCCCCAAAACCCACTGACCCTCACTGGATGGAGCAATGGCACTGTCGTCCCATTCCAGGTTGGTGGAGGTGACAGAGTTGAAGGAGTTGAGGGAAAGGCTGTCAGAGCCATGCACAGAGCTGGGCAGGCGCTCCTCGAAGTCCAGCAGGTACTGAGGCTTGTAGTAATCCGGCATGTACGGGGCCAGATCCAGGTACGGAGCATCCTGCGGGGCCAGAACATGGCGTGAGTCAGTCACTGCTACTGGCACAGCTTGGGGGGAAATGCCAACCCCCCAAAAACAGTGGGACTGTCCCTTGAATGTCTCCTCTGAGTGTCCATTTCAGAGAAAACCCAGTGGTTTCTCCGAGGGTTATCCAGTGGATTTGTGTTTCCTGGAGGAACACCAGTGTTTCATACCACACTTGCAGAGCTCAGCTCCTTTATCCTCACCAATCTGCCCTGCAGCTGCCTTGTTCCTCCTCCAAATGGTGAAGAACTGAGCAACAGGAATAAATCCCATTGTTGGATCCCCAAAGACCTAAAAGTCTTTCCCAAAAGCATCAGCGTCACGTTTTCAGCTGAAGATCAACAGGAAGGTCCCTGGACCAAGTGGTGGCACCTGTCCCACCCTGGACTTCCCCTGCTCCACATTCCTGCTCTCCCAGAGCAGGGAGAACAGATCAAACACTCACCAGGTCCAAATCAAAGCGGATGAACTCCAGTCCGGACACCAGCGTTAAGAACAAGGTCAGATGGTCGTGACTGCAGACCAGGGCATTCCTGCCACAGGGAGGAACAAAAGAGCTCTACAGATGGGGGAAAGAGGAGAAGCAGCTACAAGGGCCCTTCTGTTTCTTTGGAGGCGTCTCCGGGCTGCCACAGATCGGCCCCGGAGCTGGTAGCCCACTCCTTGCCTCTGTGGGCAGCCACTCTGTGTTGTCTCCAAACTGAGCTACAGCCACATTTCCAGGTGTCCAGCAGAGCTCGGAATCATGGAAAAATATAAAGGGGACTGCAGAGTAAAAGCATGAACTAAGAGCAATGCTCACAGGGCCTCACAGAGGTAAGAGGACAGTGCATCCACATCTGGGACCTTTAAATTAACCACATAAATCCCACAAGGAAAATAAAATCAAACCCTGATCAATTGCTTGTCCCCCACTGGCAAATTCAGGCTGGCTTCTGACAAGGAGGGATGTCAAACAGTGCCCAAAGAAGAAGGAGTCAGGATACTCACTTGACATAGTACTTGTGCAGCAGGCTGAGGTTCTCCTGGAACAGCCTCAAGTAGCTCTCCAAGGAATTTTCATTGAGGGCAAGGTACAGCCAGGCCCGGCCTGGAAACAGAGCAGCAGAGAGATTTATCTGGAAACACCTGGGAAGTGAAACAAACCTAGAAATAATCATGAATTAGTTAAAACCCCTCAGATCATTCATTCATATCATTTGAGGGGAGCAACTGTGGGGGAAGTCTGGGGGGGAAATGCCAGTGAGAGATTCACGATTTGGAGTAAAATTGGCGAGAGATAGGTTGAGAAGTAGCCACACAGCTGTGTCTCTCCAGCAAGATGGGAGCCCTGCCAGAAATGATGGGAGAGGCAGAGGGAGAATTGCTGTGAATCAGCCCAGGTGAGATTTGACATAAATTCTGGTGCAGAGAGAGGTGATAGTGGAATCTGTGCCCAGCTCTACTCTCACCAGTACAGGCCCAGGACACCATGGATGTTTGATTATCAGGCACAGAGGATCTGGGCACAGTCCTGCGTCAAAAGTGGCCTCGATGGTCCCAAACATCCACTATGGACAACTCAGAGCGGGGAAAATGCAGAATCATGCATATGACTGCTGCAGCAAGACGTGGGGTGAGAAGGGATGCTCCCATCGGCCAGGAACCCTTCCCAAGGGCACAGCCCCACAGATCTCCCATCTGCCAGGAGCCCTTCCCAAGGGCACGGCCCCACAGAGCTCCCATGTGCCAGGAACCCTTCCCAAGGGCACGATCCTACAGATCTCCCATCTGCCAGGAACCCTTCCCAAGGGCACGGCCCCACAGAGCTCCCATCTGCCAGGAACCCTTCCCAAGGGCACGGCCCCACAGAGCTCCCATCTGCCAGGAACCCTTCCCAAGGCCACAGCCCTGTAGGATTCCCATGTTTCCTAAGGGCTACCCTCTGCCAGGAACTCTTCCTGAGGGCATGGCCCCACAGGACTCCCATCCGTCTGGAACCCTTGCTGAGGTTTCAGGGCAGCAGAAGCCGGGCTACACCTCAGCACCTGACCCCGAGCACAGTGACATTATTTCTAGAGACCTCACGTGGTCACGGCAGCACTCCCACCTCCTTGGCCCAGACTGCCCAGGGAAGTGGTGGAATCACCATTCCTGGAAATGTTCAAACTATGCGTGGATGTGGCACCTGGGGACATGGTTTAATGGTGGACATGGCAGTGTTGGGTTAATTGTAGGACTCGATGATCTTAGAGGTCCTTTCCAACTTTAATGATTCTGCGATGCCTTTGCCTGGATTCCAATGGCTCCCTTGATCCACCAGCAGCCTCAACTCCTCAGCACAACGTGGGCCTCCCCAGGTGTCTCCGAATCCAGAGCTGGGGACACTACAAATACTCACTGCGTCCCAGGTTCGTGGCCACATGCTGCAGCACTTCGATCTGTTTGATGGCTTCCCGGCGCGTGAAGTGAACAACCAGCACCCAGTACCCCGAGGAAAGATCTTGCAGTCTAGAGGAAGAAAAATCCCAGAGGAATATTAAGCAAAAGCTTCATTATCTCCACCCCAGTCCCTGCCTAGATGCTTTCCTCATGCTGAGGCTCCACACCAGGCTTTTTCCATTGGGAAAAGCAGCATTCCAGAGGTGGGCTCCAGGCTCACCCGTAGAGCAGAGCGTGGTCCAGGTGCTCACAGAGCCGTTGCAGGACCTTGTCATGGTTTCTGATGGCCGGTGTCTCATCTTCACAGGCAGCAAAGTAGCTCTGCAGCTGCAAAAAGAAGAGCTGGGATGGCTGGAATGCCCCTCTCCAGCCCACAAGGTGCAGGCAGAGGTGCCGAAACACTCATATCCAGCGTTAAACAGGTTTTTGTGATGTCTCAGCTTGCTAAACCCTGATGCAGGTTTTACTTACGGGGTGTAGCTGTTGGTTTTGAGAGGACCCTAAAGGCAGCAACTACAGGAAGAACCTTGCCCAGTGTCCCCACGTGTCACAGCCCAGCAGTGCTGTGGTGGCTGCACAACCAATTCCCCGATCCTCTTCCCTCCCAGCCAATGCTACAGTGGGGTCTGGTGGTTCCCCTGCAGCCCACACGAAGTGGTTCAGAGCAGAAATAAACCCCAGCTCTGCTGTTTCTGGCTCTGACATGGATGAGGCCTCTCTTCAGTTTTGCTAGAAATCCCCTTGCACCCAAATCCTATATCCCCTCCCAGCTGACCCTCCGGCCTCCTCCTGCTCCCAGAGCTTACGGATCTATTTAGGTCCTGTCTCACACATCCTCGGCATCCAGGCAGGGAGATTACTCTCTCGGGGTGTAATCTCAGCTGGATAGGCCATGGCTGTTTGCTGGCAACAAGCAAGAACAGCTCAGCTGAGCCACAACAATATTATAGACAATATATAAGTTATTTTAGTGACGTCTTTGCCAAACCTCACTTGCTGATGTGTAAAACCCAAAAACCTGACATTATTGTGCTTGTCCAGTCTGACCTGTTCCCCAAAACTGGTTTGTCCTCCAAAATTATTACTAGAGAAGCTCTTTTAGAAAAATCATCCAGTCTTGGTGTGAAGTTATCCAGGGGTCAGAGAACACCTCACAGCCCCTGGGAACTGATCCCAACACCACTTTTAAGAACATGAACATATCAAGCTCCAGCACCCTCCAGGCCCGAAGACCTTGAATCCCTCTGGAGCTCTGAGGTAAGCTGGGAGAGCCAGGCGTGTTCCTGCATGGAGCAGGTCCCAGCCCTGATGAGGGAAAAGACTGGTGAGGCTGGAGAACGGCAGCCACAGTTCCCTGGTCCGATGGCACAGCCCTGCTCTGCCTGACCCTGGCCCACCCATTCCAGCATGTGAACCCCCTGGGGAAGCAGATACACAACAAGGTGGTGTCTGCAGAGGCACCTGTGGGTGCTCCAGAGATCCACAGGGGTTTTCACAATGCCCAGGTGAGACCTGGAGCATTTCATCTCAGCAGCTCCTATCCATTTTTGGGAGGAAGCTATTCCAGAATATTCTCACTATTCATAGGCAGCCAAGACTGAAGTAGAGAGGAAAATGCCCTAAAATCCCACTACTTAAGAAGAATTTCAGGATGTACTTGCAGCCAGCATTTGAAGCTGCAGCAAGGACACCAGAGGAAGAAACAAAACTGTAATTTAGAGCCACATCCCTCAGGTGATGGATAGATGGAGTCATGGGGAAGCTCTCCAAGAGGTAGAGCTCACTAAAATATCCCATTTTTGGGAAAATTGAGTCAAGAAGCAAAGATCTCACATGACATGAGCCAGCATTTGAAGGCAGAAATTCCCAGCTCGTCCCAACCAGCCTGTGGGCCCTGCAGGGAGCTGGGGTGCCCTTGGATGAGGTTCTGGGTGTTTCTGCAGGCTCTGTGCTGGACTGGGGAAATGCAGCTGTGGGGAGAGCTGGGGGAACAAGAATAAATCAGGCATTTTGTTAGCTCACTACTAAAAAAAGGAGACACAGCCTGGGGAGGTCAGTGTGGAGGGAATTTGGAGCCTGTCTGTGCCTCTGACTGGAGGAATTCCTCGTGACAGAGACACTCCAAGCCTGGGCAGCAAAAGAGATGAGGAAATACAAGTATTTCCTCTTTTTTCTTTCCTCCTTTCCCCCAAAATAACTCAGAACTCTGTCATGCTCCTTCCTGCAGCCAGTGCACAGCTCCCATCCCTCTCCATGGACCGACCCGCTCCCGTCATCCGAGGGTGCAAACTATTAGCAAATGGTAGTTGTCTCCATCTAAAAATTGGATTTCTCTTCCTTAGAAAAGCCCAATCTTCCCCCAGGAAGGGGTTTTGCTTTTGAAGGGCTAGTTCTATGTGACACCAAGGGTTGGTGTCCCTTTTAGCTGCTCTGCAAGGAGCACTGATCCTCTTGCCCTGCATAAACCAGCTCCCCCTGCACCCCCTTCCTGGGGAGGCTGCTGGAAAACCCAGTCCCATGGCCATATCCAGGGCAAACCCACCCCAAAGGGCTCAGCCCTGTCCCTGTGCACACCAGGAGCCAGAGGATGAGCTGGTGTGACTGTGCTTTGCTCAGTCATGGAGTCACACTAGCCCAGTGAGCGGGAAATGAGCACTCAGCAGTTTGGGATTGGGATTCTGGTGCTCTGAGTCACAGTCCCTTGGGAGCCGGGGGTCACTGGGAAGCCCGCAAGGGCTCGCTCCCACTGAGATGTGCCACCACATCCCCACCCAGCTCTGCCCCCAGGGATGGTGCCATTTCCAGTATCCCTCCAAAATAAACATGGCCAGCGGCTCCCAGCGCCCAGCCAAGGCCATGCACGGCTCACCGGGGCACGAGTCCCAAAAATCAGCCAGGTGAATCCCTGCCCAGCCACCACGTGTCCAGAGGGGAAACAAGACACAGCAAGCCTTGGGATCCCCTTGGTGGAGTCACCCCTCCAGCCAGGGTGGGGAAAGACTTGCAAAAGCTGATGGGGAGGCGTTTTTGGCTTGGGAAAAAGGGTGAAGACACGCAGAGGAAAGTTAGGATGAAACAGCTTTCCCAGTTGGGGAACAAAATCCAGCTGCACCACTTTTCAAAGATCCAATGCCTAGCTGAAAATCTGTAGGACTTAACGACCACGAGCATTACTGGGGATGATCCCAGCACCCGCCCCGAGCGTGGTAATGGCAGGAGTGATAGGGCACTGCCCTGAAAAATGGCATTTTATGGAGTGTTTATATGGAGTCTCCTGCAAATCGTTACAAAACACGTGGATAATTGAACCGGCCTCTCTCTCTGCAGTAGAACCTGTCTGGGAGGTGGTGACCAAACCTCATGAGGCATCCACAAAGCAGCTCCCTGACACAGCTGGGCAGTGAGCCAGGCTGGAGTCAGGGAGATCAGGAAGGAGGCAAATAATTGGGTTAAAAACATAAGCCCTGGGTTTTCCGGAGAGATGCTCTTGATGCTCTTCCCCTCGTCTTCTCTGCATCCCAAATCCAGAAGGAAGGGCTGAAGGCTGGCTCAGATGGAGGACTCATGAGGGGCACAGCAATGCCTGGAGCCCTGACCCGGGGCTATTTATAGACATTCCTGTGGCCAAAATAAGCACCGCTGGCACGCAGAAGGCATCCTGGCCACCCATCCACCGGGGCCACTCCGCAGCACCAACCAGGTCCAAGCACCAGCGCTCGTGGGACAGAACCTGCTCGGGCACAGGGCCACAACAACGCAGCCACGGGCTGAACACACTTGAGAGGGCCTGGAGCAGAAGGGTGTTTGTCCAGTGGGAACAGAGACCTGGCTGGCACTGGGGAGCACTCGCACCTCATCCCCACCGAGGAGGAGGAGGAGGACTTAATTGCTGTTTATAAATCACAAGTTCATTTTTTGGCAGTGACACACCCTTCCCCATGCTGGCACGCACGAGAGATTTTGTTCCTTGCACAATTTTATAACCTATTAATTGCAGTGGATCTCAATGAGTGTGAAGCTTTCCAGGCTGATCTGCAGAGCTCCTGTGTTGCAAGGGAAGCCAACAAATAATCAGGGAGGGGCTCTGGAAAGCCCATTCCCAAATCTAATCATTCTTGTGGTAGCTCCTTTGAAATCTCTCCAGCAAGCCTAAAAACTTATTGGAATACTGAAATAGTCTCCTGACCTGTTCAGGGCTGGCCACAACCCAACTGAGTCCACATCTCCCCTCTGTAAATCTGCCCTGCAGATGTTTCACCAGCAGCTTTCCAACATCAATTCCACTTCACTTGTTCCGCTCGGTATTTCCCTGGCAGGACAAACACGGTGAAAGAACAACAAACACCCCTTGCATTCCCCAGCTCCTTAACTGGGATGGGAGAGGGGACAGGTGCCTCAAAACCCTCATTCTCACCCACAGCACATGGACTGAGGTGAGGGGTTTTCCCCAGCTGGAAGAACCGAGCACCCTCAGGAGCAATCCTGGAGCTCCAGGGAGCACAGAAAGGGCAACTGACTTTGTCCCAAGCGATGACAGCTCAGTGCCAAGGGAAGACACAATGGGAAGGGCCAGGACAGTCACCTCTCACCTGCTAACGGGGTGCACATGTTCAATGGCAAATGGATAAAGAGGAGGCTGAACTCCTGTGCCTGGAAAACTCCTAGTTTTCCATACCATCCATAAAACCAGGCTGAATTTCATGGCAGGGGTGCTAGTCTCTCTCATAAGCTTGTACGACACAAAACTCCAGCTCTAGCAGGACATTTTGGAGGTCACACACACGATCTGACTCAAAATTCCTTACAACAAGCTTCCAAACCAGCACTGGATCTTGGGGCTTTTTCCAGAAAAAACACACCAGGCACACTGAGAGAATCAGCACCTGAAGGCACCACGAGTGCCACTGGAGCAGCCTGGAGATGTGGCGAGACAGGAGCCTGACACAGGTGAAGCTGAAACCCACAGCAAAGTTGCTCCTTGCTGGAAACACTGAGCTTTGAAGCATTCCCAATCCAATGCCAGCAAGGCTGTCACCTCCTGGGACACGTCCGCTCCGCAGCCCCCCAAGGCTTTTCTGGGGCTTTCCTTCACTATTTCTAAGTAGCAAAGCTTGCAGCAGGCCGGACCCATGTGCGGCTCAGACAAGGACAGGATTTTTTCCAGTAGGAATGCTTAGGGAGCATCCTGTTCCTCTGTCACAGTGAGCAGAGCAGGGGCCAGGCTGCAGAGGAACAGGATCCTGAGCTAACCAAAGGCAGATGGGAAGGTCACACGCTCAGCATAACCGGAAAAATAGATTTTATGAGGAAAAAACCCAAGTCCAGTGGAAAACACACCAGAAGAAAGCAAGGTGCTCCTCTCCCAGGGAGCTGCTGCTCCCTTACATTCCCAACATCACAGCTCCAAGTCCCTCCCCACCAACCACAGCCTCTGGCCCGCTATTGATTCAGTTACACCTCTTGGACCAGATCACCAGAAGAGGGGAAAGCTGAAATCACTCAACAGCCACCAAAATTGTGCAATCGGTCACAGAGAGGCTCAGAGGCTTTGCTTTAGCTCCTCGGGAAAACCACGGCCAAAATTCACCCTTCTAAGCTGACTGCTGTCCCCACAAAATGCTTTGTGTTAGAGGGAGGAGAACAAATGGGATTTTTTAATTCCCAAAATGTTATCACAGCCTTGTCCACCCTCAGCTCCAGAGTTGATTTTGGGTGTTATGGTGGACAAACACCAGTTTAGGTACCTGCAGAACCCAATCCCCTTGAAATTGTGGACAATGAACCTCAGATCATCACCAGACCCGTGGTGGTGTGAGTGTGACTACCAGAGTGGCTCCTGGATGGCATGGCAGGGAAGTTCCCTGATCACTGGGATCAAGCAAGAAAGAGGAATTTCTAAAGAGATAAACCTTGAAATACTCAAGCAACCTAAACAATACCCAGCTGTGATGAGAGCAGAACCACAGCACCACAGAGACAAAGCCCTTAGAGGCCCACCAAAACTCATCTGTGGACTTGTTAAAAGCACCTGAGCAACCCTTGTGTCTTGTCTTCAACTCAGGAGCTCCGTGAGCTTGCTGCTACCTTCACCCACAGGCTTCTGGCATCTGACAAACCTGGTACCTGTGGCAAAGGAACATGCAGGCCTACCCTGTTAATGTGGTCCCTGCAGCAGTAACAGATGTGGCCCGGACGGATGTGAGTGAGCGAGAGGAAAGACCCTGGCAGACATAAAACCTCTGTGGTCTTTCAGCCAGCGAGGTGTCCCTCAACAGGGAGCAGATGGCAAGAGACTGTTTGCGTGTCTTCACATCTCCAGAGCTGCTGCCTCCGTGTCACGGCAGCTGGGCTAAATAAATCCACCCAGGCAGGGATGAGCACATTCCCTATGTGATTTGAGTAGGGATGCTCCACTCCTACACCCCCTGCTCCTCTCCAGGACACAGGGGCACTAAGCCATGCCCAAACCCACCCTCCCTCGCTGTGCACAAGAAGCAGAGGTGTCACAAGGCAGAGCTCAGCAGCACAGGAGACTGCAAAAGCATGTCAAAGGTACAGGGCTAAAAATCCAACCCAGAGACGGGCAGCAAAGGCTCAGCATCAACTTGCCACGAGGGCAGTGGAAACCTTCCCAAAGTCAGGCAGAAACGGAGCAGAGCCAGAGCTTTTGGCAAGAACTCCTGCAACGTCAGCAAAAACCACTGCTCCACCTGATTGACATGCACCAAGGATCAGCTGCTTCAGAGTTCATGGGAATGTGTGTCCTCCAGAGCCAAGAGAACGGCCTGAAAACCAGAGAGGAGTCCCAAAATCCTGGATTCTGACCTATTCTCTGATTTTACATTCAGCTCCTGGAACTGTCAACAATAACACTGCTTAAGGACATTGCATTTTCACCACCTAATCCCAGGTAGGAGAGCATTAAACCCCTCCTGAACACAGGGAATGTCCAGGGAAACCCAAAAGAACACAAACCACGAGCTTCATGGACCAGGGAACCTGTGACACCCCTTGGCTACCAGGAGATGCTTGGATGCAAGGATGGATTTGAAGCTGTTGGCATTTCTGGTGTGTTTAGAGTCCACCTGGGCAGCAGCAGGAAGCCTCTCTCATCCCACTGCCACCACACAGAGCAGCATCTCCCAGAAGGAACCAAGCACTTGAGTGAACAAAGGCCTGCACACTGAGCCATAATATGCCCACCTCCTGCCTTCTGCCCCAATAAAGCCCTAAATCTTTGCAAAAAACATGGGTTAGGCATCAATTGGTGCAGCAATTTGAGCTGGAGCACAGCCTTCTTAGCAGAAAGGGAACTGAGTGAGAAAAGAAATGGTCACAAGATGGAAGTAATGCTGTCCATGTGTGCAGAAAGCATCACCCTGTGAATTAATTTACAGCTCCCAGGGAGGATACAGAGGACAAGCTGCAGATGGGAAATCAGAAGTATGCTCCCAGTTCCATTGGGTCTGTGCTGGAATTGAAGCAGGGACCCAGCTCCCCAGCGCTGAGCTTTCCCAGTATCTCCTGAAGCCACCAAGAGCACAAACCTCTTGACATCTCTCTGGTTGGAGAAGTCTGTTTTGTCTGAGTTAGGTGTTTTGCCTCACTTTTTGCAGTGAAGGCCTGACCTCACACCTCCGAAATCCACAGCAGAGCTACCTCCCACTGGTACCTGGGAACCACACAGAGAACTCCACAGGTTGGAATTACCCTCTCCAGGCAGATTTGCCACTTTTCCATCTGTGCTCCAACCCTCATGTCCTTCCAGGAAAATAAGAGAAACGGTCGTGTTCACTGAGGTTTGAGGGATTTTCTTGGAATCAAAGCATTTTTTTGCTGTGGATTTGTACAGAATTCATCCTCTGCTTGTGGTCAGATCCTCCATCCCTAAAATCCAGCAGCACCTGGTAAAAACTGAAATCACAGCCAGGTACAGTCACAGCCCTAAGTGTCAAACCCTGCCCAGGGCTGTGCTGCTGCTCCTCTCCTTCCCCATCTGAAGCTGCCAAGCACAGGGTGCTTTTCCCTGGGCAACTCCACAACAGTAAGGCTTTTTTTCCCCTCTTTGGGTCTGCAGCTGAGAAAAGAAAACCCACACATTCACCACAGACACATCTAAACCCTCCATTCCACACCTGCACCTGTGGTGAAAGCAAGGAGAGAACAACCCACACTGTGAGGAAGCTTTCGAAATCAGAGGCAGGATGCTTGGAAAACTCCTCCAAACCCCATGACACAGTTCCAGCACCAAGGAGTTACTCAAGACGAGGATGGAGAGCAGGATTTCCCAGTACGAAGCCACTTGCTCCCTTAACCTACTACTTTACTCTTGCGGCTCCCAGGGAAAAGAGGATCAGGGATTTCAGGCTGAAGTCGGAGACCTAAGTGCTGGGAAAATTAGCAACTCCATAGCGATTTCCCTGAGGAAGGAGAACTGCATCCTGGGGGTAAAAAAGCAGGGTGGAAGTTCACCATGGCCTGAGTCTGGTTTCACTGGGATGGTAGAAATTAATCCATCAGCCTGGAGTAGGTTCCTACACTTCCCTGAGTTTTGCTCTGAACGAAGAGACAGGATTGGAAAATCCCAAAATTTTCACTGCTGGACCAAGATAGGAGTTGGCAGAGATCGGGCACGCCAAGGTGTGTTGGCAGAGCTGGAGCTGACGAGCCCTCTTGAATCACAATAATAATTAAAATAAACATAATGTTGATTTTTTAGCATTTCCAAATGTGATCTTCTGAGGATTTTCTCAATGCAAATAAATTATGTCCAACCAATCCTGCATGGGAAATTGTATTCCTTATATATACAGGGAAACTGAGGCAGGAGTGTTGCGGGGCATTGTGACAGAGATCAGAGCAGGCTGAACATCCACTGATTTCCAGACAGATTATCCTTAATTTTTAGAGGACAAAAAGGCAAGAGACCAGAGGTCATGGTCATCCATGGAAGAAAAAAGCTGGGAGAGGTTTGCACATCCATCCTACACCCCAGAGGGGGTGTCCAGCTATTCCTTTCTTAACAGCACCAGGAATTCACTCATGCTGGTCTTCATAAGACAAATTTCCATGGATGAATCCGTGTCAGGACACATTGCAGAGCACAGGAAAACTCCTATTCCATAAGGTTGAGGAAACCCAACAACTGGAGAAACAACAGCAACTCCAGACAGCCTTTTCCCCCAAAGTTGGGACAAATACAAATGAAACTCCTGTTGCCTCCTGAAATGGAGCAGGGATTCTTTTCAAAGGATGGTTGGAGCTCACGTGTGGGCCAACCCAAAACTTCCAGCACGTCCTTACAAGTGACTACTATGGCCTTCCTGAAGATTCCAGCATCCTGGTCCTCTCTGCGCCTGTCCGCATAGCCCTCTATGCCGGCTCACAGATGTTTCCTCCACCAGGATGGACTTTAAGAAACCATCCGAGGAGAAATGAGGGGCAAGGAGAAGGTGAGAGATGAAGGATGAAGGCACACATGTTCAGAGCCCTGTTTTGAGGGCACAGAGCAGGGCACAGGAATGAATCACACATCCCCTGTGTCCAAGGGGAGAATGTTCCAGGTCCTGCCCCTCTATCCCGTGCCCTCCACAGGACATGCCTGGCTGGAGCAAGAACCTCGAGAAAGATGCTTTTAGGCTGGACTCCAAATACCTCCTGAGCAGAGCCCCAGGAAAATGGGTCCCCCCAGTCCTGTCCTTTGAAAAGGGGAACCCTGGGTAGGAGAATCTCAGTATATCCCAACCAACCAAGACAGAGGGTCCTGCGGGTGACTCCACACCCTAGATGTGCCACCCCCACCATCAGAAGGGCTGCGTCCAACCTCACACCCTCAGCACAGGGGGTCTCCAAGGACACTTCCAAAAGTGTCTACTTCTGGCAGCGGGGATGCTGGGTGCCCTTGACCCCACGCTTCTGTCCCAGAGTTCATCAGTATCCCTGGGATGCTCTTTGGGTGGAGGGGTCTGTAGATTGTCCCCCAGCCCCACAGGGAGGGGCACCCCACCTCAGGCAAGAGGTCCACAGGGACCGTCCCTCAGCCCTACATCCATGGCGGTGGTGTGTGTCTGGGGGGTCGCCAGGAGTGTCTCCCAGCCCTGCACCTCTGGCAGACACAGCCCCTACAGCATCCCTGGGCAGAGGGGAGTCCCCATGGCTGTCCTGGGGCTGTCCCAGGCCCACACCCTCATTCTCAACCACAGGTCAGAGAGGGGTCCTAGAGTTGTCACCCAGCACCAGCTGAGGGGGGGGTCCCTATGGCTGTCTCCAGGCCCAGACCCCTTGCAGAGTAGGGTCCCCTGGGCTGTCTCCAGCCCTATAAGCCGGCAGAGGAGGGTCCCCAGGTCTGTCCTAGGGTTGTCCCCAGGCCCACAGCCCTTGCAGAGGAGGGTCCCCAGGGCCATTCCCAGGCCCACGGCCCCGGCAGAGGGACTGACCTCCCGGCTGTCCCCAGCCCCAGCACTGGGGGGTCCCCACCCCCACAAGGGGTGGCTCCCCAGGGCTATCCACAACACCGCCAGCACAGCACCGGCCTACACCTCGGACTCCAGGGCTGTCCTAAGGCTGTCCCCAACCCCGCAGCCCCGGCAGAAGCGGGTCCCCAGGGCTGTCCCCAACCCCCGCAGCCCCAGCCCAGGGGTGTCCCAAGGCCTAGTCCCCCCAGCACCGAGGGTCGGTGTCCGCAGAGCCTCGGTGCTCCCGCTCTCACCTTCTTGACGGAGAGAGAGATGTTCTCCAGGATGCGGTCCTTCACCTCGGCCGGCTCCATNCGAGCGGGCCCCGCGGGCGCACAGTGAAGCCCAACCGCGGTGGGGCCGCGCTCCGCCGGGAACTGAGGTCACGGGGAGGGAGGGCGGGACGGAGGGAGGGAGCGAGCGGTGCTGCCCGCCCCGGGCCGGCAAAGGGACCGCCCCGGGCCGGCAACGGGACCGCCGCGCCCGAGGACGTGTGACTGGCCCAGCCCGGCCGAGCGGGCCGAGCCGAGCCGAACGGGGCCGAGCCGAGCCGAACGGGGCCGAGCCGAACCGAACGGGGCCGAGCCGAACCGAACGGGGCCGAGCCGAACCGAACGACACCGAACGGACCCCGGCCCGGCCGAACAGAGCCGAGTGGAGCCGAACACAGCCGAGCCCGGCCCGGCCGAACAGAACCGAGTGGAGCCGAACACAGCCGAGCCCGGCCCGGCCGAACAGAACCGAGTGGAGCCGAACACAGCCGAGCCCGGCCCGGCCGAACCCAGCCCGCCCCAAATGGCGCCCGCGGCGGTGGCGGTGGCACCCTCGTGACCCCGTGAGGGAACCGTGAGGGGAGATTGCGTTGGATCCCTCATGAGCCCCTGAGGGGAGATGGCGTTGAGCATAGTGAAGGAACAGGAGGGCAGATGGGGTTGGAGACAGTTGAGGGGATAGTGAGGGAACGCGAGGGATGTGGAACTGAGGACAGTAAGAGAAGCTGGCACCTGGTCCCTCACAACCCAGGACTCAGTGAGGGAGCATGAGGGGCGGTGATGTTGGGGATAGTGAGGGCGTATAGGGAGGTGGCAGTGGCTCCCTCACAGCCCTGGAATTCGTGAGGGGATGTGGGGGGAGATGGCACTGGGGACAGTGAGGGGCATGAGGGGAGATGGCTTTGGGTCCATCATGGCCCTGACCTCAGAGAGGGGAGATGGCATTTGGGACTCCCATGACACAGTGAGGGAACACAAGGTGGCATGGGTTCCCTCACAGCAAGGAGAGATGTGCGGGGGATAAGGGGAGTTGGTTCCCTCACAGTCCAGGGGGACAGGAGGGGACAATGCTGTTGGGTGCCTGCTGAGTGGACACACTGGGTTTGGACATATGAGCTGCCTGTCAGCCACCCAGCCCTCCCAGCCCTGGCCCAGCCTGCAGCTTTGCTGCACTTTGGGGTGCTGCCCTCAAAGGAAATAATCAGTGGTAAGGGAAAAATGGGGGATCCATATGGCACCCCGCCACCTCAGGCTTCAGCAGTGCTTCCTTCAGTTCTGCTCCAGCAACCTGAAGTAGGGGATCCAGCTCTTTGCTGGGGTCCATGAGCTGGTGGCACCATGGATCCAAAAATGGGCCACGCTGTTCCAGCCCAAGCCTCCATTGGTGGGAAAAGCTCCTAAAAACCTCAAATGCAAGCCCCACTTGCCATCATAGGGCAGAGACAGGAGTTGGTGCAGACTTAATATAAATTATAAATAAAACCTGAGATTAAGGTGAAGGGTTGTGACTGTCTTAGCACCTGAATCACCCAACCCTGGTAAGTGAAAATGGAACCGAAAGTAAAAGCAATTAAAAAATGGGAAAGCCAGCAGCTTCCAGGACCGCATTCCTTGCCATTCCCACCCTTTCCTCCATAAATAACCTGCTGGCAGGGAAGGAAAGGGCTGAGCAAGGGCTTGGATGGAAAAACCACGCCAGGCCAAGCCTGCTCTTGAACCGCCCAGCCAGTTTAACGGCTTTGGAAACCATGGGAGAAACTCCCAGGGAAGGGAAGGGAAAGGTGCTTGGGTTAGAACTGAGCCAAAAACCAAAAAACTCTTTTCCCTGTTCCTCTCCTGCCTCTGGAGAAGCAGAAACATTGCATTAAGGGAAATCCCAAGGATCAGAGATTGTCTTGGCATGTGGGGAGGAAGGTGACTCCTGCTGAACTGGGGGGGAATGGAGCGAATCCTGAGCCTGATCCCCAGCAAGTCATAGGAAAGACTAAAGGCAGCCCCTTTTAAAGCAGCCCAACAGATCCCACACACCAATTTGTTCTTTCCTGGTGAGTTTTAGGATTTAAAGCATAAAGTATAAGGCAAATGAGCTGTACAGCACCAGCAGGTACGTGCATCCATCTGCATTCCTCATTGCTCTGGAGGCACCAGGTGCAGCGTCTACATCTGTATAATCCCATGGGGGTTGGGGATGAGCTTTAGGATCCCTTCCAACCCAAACCACTGTAGGATTCTATGGTGGAACAGACTTCCTGGTGTCCTGCTCTTTTCCTGAACATTTTGAATACCCCAAGTATTTGTTTTACTCCAAGTAAAATGAGTTGGTTGTGATCCCTTAAAGCACCACCACACAATTATGGATTTACGTGGAAAATTCCGTGCTCCCAGCATTTAGACAGCTCCCATTTCTCATTAGAAAAACTTGGGAGGATCCATCCCACGCCCACCACATGCTGGGTTGCTTCCCACCCTCATCCCAAGAGATTTTTAACTGCTCAATATTTGCAGCCCGAAGCTGGCATGAAGAACATGATCCTCAAGGAGAAGAGCCATCAGGCGCTTGTCACGGTTGGAGAGGGATGAAGGACAGAGCGAGGCACTGAGGGGGATCACTCCTGCAGCAAGGTGTGTTATGGGCAAGATACTCCTAAGGTACCACCTAATGCAGTGCAGTTACTGGGCACCTCAGTAACACTGCCAGTGAGCCGGGGGGAAATTACAGGAGTAGCAGGAGTAGCAGTATGGTTTCCAGCAGGAAAAAAAATTAGTATTAGGAAAATCATGGAAGAAACTGCTGGGCTGTAAGGATAAGTCAACAATGAGCCATGTGAGCACACCTCCATTTCCACAGCCAGGCACAAGTGGGTTTGTTTTAAACCCCTTCCCATTTCCATTTGTTAACGAACAGACTGGGAACCAGACATTCCTTTGGCAGTGGCTGCTGGGAGGGATTTCAGTCACCAACCACTCACATCCTCATGTGTGACTCAGTGCTTTATTGGCAATCATAACAGCACCCTGTAATTAGCATGCATGGTTGTTGGAAGTAATTATGTCATAGTGGAGTGGCTACACTTCTGGGGGTCCCGGCACCCCCAGCGTACCCCCAGGGAATGAAGCAGAGCAGATAATCAATGTAAGGACACAGTGAATCAAAAGCCAGGTGGGCCTGCAGGATTTCCCAAATCCCATTCTGGTGACGAACCTGCCCAAAAAGTGGTTACCTTGGCAAAGCCACACCAGGCACGGGCTCAGACGCGGGATTGCAGAGAGGCCAGGCAGGGGCTAATGGGAGGCACTGCGGAATTCCTGAGCAATGGCTCAGTCATGTTCCTTCTGCTGACCATTCCTTGAACTATTCTGAGGCAGGAAATTGCATGAAGGAACACTCACCTCTCTGCATCCCACTCTTGCTCTTAATGCAACCGCTGCATCCATGTGACCGCTCAAAAACCCTTCAGTTGTTATTTTTAAATTCCAGGCCTCTGCGGGAAGTTTTTAGGAGAGACCTCTACTCCTGAAGGCCCACAAAAGATAATCAAGGGAAACACCAACTTGGAGTGTACATTTATTGCACGGGGTCTGACCCTCTCTTGGCTGTAAAAAGGCTGCAGATTTCAGGGTGCCAATGCCCCAGTTCATGGAATCCGAGAATGGTTTAGCAGCAGGAGACCTTAAAGCTCATCCTGTTCCACCCCTGCCACGGGCAGGGACACCTTCCTCTATCCCAGGGTGCTCCAAACTCCATCCAACCTGGCCTTGGACATCTCAAGGCATGGGGCAGCCACAACCTAACCTTGTTCAGCCTCAGGACATCAGGCCAGTTTAGACTGGGACAATCCCAAACATGAACAAGTGTGTCATTAATGATCATTTTTATACATTGCCAAAATAAAACCATCAAGCAGAACAAGTAAGGCCGAAGTGCTCAACATAGTTTTGAACCAGAGCACTCAGTCCTTAAATCATTCCCCAGCAGAAGAAATCACTGCAACCCTTTGGCCAATGTATGATGGGGCTGTAGCAGGCCACACATCAAACCTTTCCTTTTCCCACCCTGAGAGCTGCATTCAAAATGTAGTTTTGCCTCACAATTAATGACCTCACGTGGCTCTAACAGCAACACCAGCATCACATGTAGAGCTCTGAACATGTGAGGAGGAAACCACTGCCCAGTTTGTCACAGCCACTGAATCATAACCCATTGTTTACGTCTCTCTCACCTGGTACCAGCACCAACAGCTCTGGTCAGCAGAAATTTAAAATGGTCAAAACCTCAGTGCTGTCTCAAGGAAAAGTGGAAGTTTTCCTGGATCTGAAAAAGGAATTGCTCCTCCATGAGCGGAGTTTAGGGTTAGTGACTATGCCCCAAGTTTCAGGAAGAATATCCTCTACTCCTCACTTCTAAAATCTGTTCTACTATGTGACACTAAGAGAATGGGACTTCAAAAAAGCTATTTCTAACTAAAACTCTCATGAGCTTTCCAGGGGTTTAAATGCCAATTTTTTTAATGTCCCAAGAAATTAGCTTCCAGCTCCAGAAAAATAAAACCATCTGCTAACTGGGCTGGAAATGAGGTATTTAGGTAGGAGACAAGGAGTGTCCTGTTCACGTTCCCAGCAGACAGTGCCGTGGCCAAGTGCTACTTTTTGTGCATTAGCATAGTTTACTCTGATGCTCTTCCAAGGCCTCCATGAAGGACCCAACAGCCCATCCTGAAAGAAAGGGAATACAGGAATTTCTCATGCCTGTTCTTAGGCCCTCCCAACTAGAATAATTTTACCCACAGATTTCTACTCATTATGTTCAAAATGGCAGCATTTATATTAAGGAAAATCCATTGGCTTTGGGAAAAAAAGCAGAGAAGGATTTGAGTGCACAGCTGCCAACCTCAGAAATACACACAGACCAACCAAGCAACATTATGATAAAGTGTTTATTCATTTTTTTTAAATATCAAATTTTTTTTTACACATAATTTGTTGATAAACAGTCCCCCAATATTAAAAAAAAATCAAAAAAAGAATCAAGTGTGTATTACTTTGGGCAGAACCACATCCCATTGATGACACACCCACTCCTCTCTTCAGCCGCCTGCGAGGCCGCAGCGTGTTCAGCCCACAAGAGTCAATGACACAAAACGCAACCATCTTTAGGATTCCTGAGTATTGATTCCCTCAAGTTCCCTAAGTGAGTCTGTAAAACTCTGAAGCATCAGTCAAAGTGTGACCCGAACCGCTGCGCTTTGGATCACAGACTAAGCCTCGTCTACACAGTGCAGGAAGAAATCTCTTGAGCGCCTCAGAGGGGAATGACGTACATGAAACCGACCCCGTTTCCCAAGCTGACTTCCGAGAGAGGCAGGCAGAAATACCTCTGGATTTCTCGTCTTTGAATTTCTGTTAAGAGTTCTGTGGAGCCATTTGGCAAGAAGTCCAAGTCTGGTGAAGAAACCTCTAGGATCTGCTCCTCCTTTTGTTCGTCAATGGCATAGTTTTACAGAAACTGATCTGAAGTTGAGCATTCAGCAAGTACACTTAAATATTGCTACTTTTGAGAAGAGGAGAGAAGGAAGAGGGGAACACGGAGGACATACAAGATTAACAGTCCTGGAGACCAAGTGTCTACATAGAAAGTTAAACACACACAGCAAGGAGGCAGAGATTGTCACGGTAACAGCGTAGCTCAGCTCTGTCCTGCAGCAGGTAAACATGCCAGGGACGGTCACCAGGAATACTCCCTCCTCTTGCCAGAATTACCCATGCCCAGAAACTTCCAGATGTTGGGATTTCAGTGAACATCACCTCTATGTTCACCTGCAGCCTCATGTACACAAAGACACAGTCAGCAAGAGGCCAAGTGAATTCCTTCGATATTTTTAAGGAAAAAAAATCTCAGAAACCAGAAGTGGGTCCAGGGCACACCCAAAAAGAAGCTCTACAGACCCACATGGGTCCCCACAGGTGCTGGCAGCTTTACAAAGCAGCTTCCAAGCATTGCTTTATTCTAGATCTGGACTTCCATGGTGAAATCCCTTCGTTAAGTGATGTGACATTAGGACACTGTAGCAGTGGTTAATGAGGAGGGGGAACAGAAAAGAAAGAAGTGCCTGATTTTAGGCCAGGATACCTGGCTCCTTGGAAACCTGAGCAGCTGTTGGTGGTACCTTTATCCCCACTGTAACCAGTAAGCCAGAGCACTCTGCCATCCCTCCTTCCCTATAAATACTCCCACTCTGGGCCAGGTCAGCACAGGGACCAGCGAAGGGACTGCCAGAGGCTGAACAGAGGATGTCCGTGTGCATGCAGCAGAGAGGACACACACTGAAACACAGACAACTTTTAGACAGCGGTTGCTAAACAGACATTCTATTACATTTTATTTTAACCTTAAACACTCACCACTGCCCCAATTTTATACTAAATCTCCTAAAAAAATTATTCACTAATTTAGCAGCACATAGCCATTCACTCAAAGCAAGGCTTGGAAATTAAGAGATTTAAATCACCAGGCTTGGACCTACTTGATAAAAGTTTTAGAAATATTTATCAGTTGGGGGTCAGGGTTTGTTTCTAGCAGTTTGGAGAGAGTTACCCACGGAATTCTAGCACTATGGATAAATGCTTCCATACAGCTTTGGCAGAAGGGCGGGACTCAAAACTTATATTTGACAAGGAATAAGTGAGCGTTGAAGCAGATTGGCTGATGCTCTAAAGCTTTTATAGCATAAATTCTGTATGCGCAGCCTACATCAGCGTGGCCGTGAGAGCAGAGCCTGTCACCAGCTTGGTGCAGAGCAGCACCACTTGGCCCAGCTGAGCAACAGCTTCTAAAACAGAGAGGGAGACACAAGGGACTAACACGGAGTAGCCAACACTGAGTAGCCAACATCTGCTGCTCTGGGCAGCTGGCAGTGGATCCACCCACAGGCACAGGTTCAGCTCTCCTGCATCCAAGAGAGCCAACCTGCCCCTGGCTCCTGTCCCTTGCTCCTAGGGCCACCTCACCAAGCCCCACGGTACAAATGGGGAGCAGATTCAGCCACGGGAAATCACTCTGGAGCTGGGAGCCTCATTGCTGCTGCGTCTGATGGTGAACCAGATGCAGACAGGAATGGGTCTGATAGATCCTATTTGCTAAGGCTTCTAGAGAGACCTGGTGATACTGAACTTCTGCACCAGCTCAAGCGCTGCCCTTCACAGAGGGGCTTCCACTGATTTGAGGTGCTCTTTGCAAGGAGAATATTAAACCAAACCTTCAGCAGCGGTAACTCTACCACCTGCCCGGTCAAGATGAGAAAGCTGCAGTCTGGCCTCAGTAACTCAATTTGAGCAGAGCCTCAAGTGAATCACTGGATGCTGCTCCAGACAGCCAAGCACTGCTTCCCATATGGAGCAGTGCCTGCTGCCAGCATCACAAGCAGAGGGGTATAAACCAAACCTATCTGGGAGCTCCAGGTCTGGATAGTACCACCCCGGCTCATGGAAAAGCTCCATTTGACAGCGGAATGCCTTAAAGCCCTTCAATACTCCAAAGGATCTCCTGGCTGCCCAAGTGTCTGAGGCAAATCTGACACCGGCACTGAATGACAGCACAAACTCCTGTGAGGTGACAGATGAAACCAAATCTGTGCTGTTTTTAAATGCCACCTGCATAAAAACAGCCCAGCACACACGCAGGAGACCCACTAAAGCAACAGGGAACACAAACACCAGGACACGGGCCTGAGACAACGACACCACCACATGAAAGCCATGAACAAAAATGTGTCTGGTGCTGCTGAGCCATCGCTCCAGGTTTAGCTCAACGCATCAAGTTCAAAATGAACACCTAACACAAAGCCACTTCTGAGTTTTGCAAGTGGGACTAAATCCAAGTTTCTACTTAAAATTTGGTTTCAGCCACACTTTCCTTCCCTTACCCCAGCCCCGGCAGTTTTGGGGCTTTGCAGAGCATCACAAAGGAGTTCACCCCCCCAAGGAAGCATCTGGGAAGGGCTTTCTACAGCACAGCCCCGGTGAGGCCTCACCCCGCAGGTGGCTCACCAGATACCCCAGAAGGCCACGACGGTTGTAACGCTGAAGCCATGGCAGTACATTTGTCTCGTGAGCCCTGCTGGGGAGCCCTCGCTCTTGAGGAGGTGTTAGATCAGCACCCCCAGCCATGGCATTCCACAGCCGAGAGGCTGATCCACCCCAGACATCCAGGCAAACCAGAGCAAAGCAGATTCTTTCTTCTTCCAATCACAGCCCTGCTTGGAGCCACTGAGATGGAGTTCATTCCTCCCCGGGGAACAGGGGGATTTAGAGCTGTAACACACAGCTGGTTTGTTAAACAAATTCATCCTTAAGGTTTAGCCTTAAAGTGGTTGAGCTTGTTCTTTTTGCATGAGGAAAAAACATGATGTGGGCAAAGCTAGAAAAAAAAAGTCAACACTCCTTTTCCCTCCCCCCCTCCCTACAGTTAATACCAGCACATCTCCAAATAAGTTAAAATGTATCTTGTAAGTTTTGGTAGCACCAAATTCTATCCCTTCCCTTCTTCTATCCCCATGTTGTAAACTGGAACACACTGGCCCAAGAGCATCACAGACTATTCTGAGTTGGAAGGGACACACAAGAATCATTGAGTCCAACTCTAAATCAAAGCATGAAAGGATTTGGCAAAAAAAAGCATCAGCCTTCCCCATGCACACACAAACCCCCTGGCTCCTCTGGAAAAGCCTTACACATCCACGAGCATCTACACACCTTTAGCAGCTGCCAGAATAATTCCAGCAGCTGGATGTTGGGTTCCAAGGAGCTACAACAAATCCAGAGCCCACACTGGACTCCGGTGTGCACCTCCTGTCCTGGGCATGTGTGGCCAATCACAACCTGCTTTTTGCCGGACAGGACGGTGAGCACAGAGGCTGCTGCTTTTTATTTGTAACATTGGAGCTTATTCTAAAATTGTACATTTAAATAAAACCAGTAGTTTTAATCCAGTATGCATGATTAAAAGCTATCCTGTCCACACAATACAAGGACATTTCCTTTCTTTTCAAAGCCCAAATCTAACGAGTGAAACAGAAGAGACTTGTTACTTTGGCTGCAAATAATTAAAAAAATCTGGCTCAACATTCTGCTCGTCCATTGTGGTGTGTAATTGAGATACTCCTGTAAAAGAAAGGATCCCCCAGTCAGCTCCCTCTTCCAGTTACGTGGGAACAACGATGCTCTTGGCTAGCAAAATGAGAAGAGCAAGATCTGCGTTTCCATCCGCTCGTTCCAAGGCCTCGAGAGCTTCCTGTGGGGTAAAACCAGCACTGAGGATCCGATCGACATCAGCTGCAGGGAAAGCAGGGGGTGGAGAAGCTCCTGTCGTCAGTCTGGTGTAGGCAGCTGGGGGGCTCAGCGGTGGTTCCTCACTCCCACCCACCGGCCACAGACCTTCAGGAGCAGCACTGTCACTTCTCCCAGGTGCTGCTGTGAACAGGCTCTGAGTATCCTGTGGTGCACCTCCACCCGAAGCAGGTGTGGAGGAAACAGGTGTGTTTAGCTCCGAAGTTGGACTAGGTGGACTCTGAGCACCTCCTGCCAAAACCTCCCCCTGCTTTAGGCTCTGCTGCTGGCCAGGGGTGGCTGCAGAACTCACCGGGACCACATTGCTCTTACCTGAACCCTTCTGCCTCTCTAAAGCACCTCCCTCGAGCACAGGCTGCCCGGGACTGATGGGCCCGATGCTGACGTGCTCTCTGCCAGAATCACAAGGCTGGCTCCCCTGTGCTCCTCCACCCTCAGACCTCGTCTCAGGGAAGGCACAGCTCTGCTTCTGGCTGGCTGGATCCGAACCTTTCCGCTCACCTTCAGGAAGCCCCTTCTGCTGCTCTGCTGGCTCTCTGTGAACCATTTCCAGCTGTGAGACTTCTTCTGAGGCAAGGATCTTACATTCTCCTTTCTGACTGATAACCAAGAGTCTGTGAAGCTCTTTCAAGGCTGATGCTAGAGGGAAACATGGGTCTTCTGAAGGTCTTCCTGGGTCCATGTCCAGCTGGTGGGTGCTGGAGGGGGAAGAGCTGTCTGCTGCCAAATTAGCCAACTCATGATACTCTGCAGGAGTTTCACTAGTGCCTTGAGACTGCAGGACATCACTGGTGGAAAGTGGATCGCTCAAGGAGGACGGAGACTTCGGCAACTCCACCTCCATGGAGAAGGCATCCGAGTTCAGGCTGGATGTACGTCCATCCTCAGTCTGCTGCTTCTGCTCCCTTGCTGAGCTCTGCACTTCAGCTGCAGCCTGCTCCATTGCATCGATTTCCATGGAGGCTTCCATGTGCACATGGCTACAGGAGGCTGACAGCTGGATACTCCCTTTCACACAGTAAAGGCCTGATCTCTCCAGTCCATCTCTCATTTCCATGGGAGGATTTTCTGGCTCTTTGGCTTCTGCCACAGCAGGTTTCTCAACCCCACCAACACAGCAAGGAGGTTCTGGGTTAGTTGTCTCAGTTTGCTCCTCAAGATGTTCCTTTTCTGGCTCTTTGCATGTCCAGTGGTCTGTGGAAAGCTCACATTTTTGCCCGTGCTCTGAAGACAGACAGACATTTTTATCCTGCCTGTGCTTGGCAGCAGTGTCAGCCAAATTGACTTTTGTCACTTCCAGAGGAAGTTCCTGACCATGATGTTGTCCTTTAGCATTACATTCCTTTAAAATGTCAGCACTAAATGTTTCTTCGAGTGTCTTCTGTGAAAGGCAAGCTGGATTGGAGCAGGTTCTGCCCCCGGTGTGCAGAGGGGGGTCATTATTTGCCAAGGAGGAGCTATTGGAAAGATGCTGTAATGCCAGAGGATATTCTTTTTCTGGGGTTATCTGGTGTTCGGGTGAAGAGTCAGAAGTCTTGACGGCTCTAGGATCAATGGGCTCTGTGAGGCTGGATTCAGATGAGCAAATTGAAGCAGGGGCAGAGACAGAACGATCAAGTAATTGATTTGTAGTATTACAGATCTTGGAATTTAGTCCTGAAGACTGGACTGGATTTTGAAACCCATCAGAAGCTGGTAATGAGGGCATTTCCAGTGAGGTAGTTTCTTTGTCACTATTCTCTACGGAAGACAGAAGGAAAGGAGCGGTCAGGACATGGCAGAAGCACCGTTCGCACCGTGGCAGCACAAAGTGGAACGGGTGGCTCTAAATACCTGGTCTGTGGCCCACTCCAGCTGCAGTAAACACACACTACATGCATCAAGGCTTCCGACGTTCTGTTTGGATTAGGAAACAAACACACCAAACTCGTGTTAGCATTCAGAGCACACACCATGCGTGGTTACAGTCCTGCACAGCTGCCCTCCTGACTGCCCGGCACAACAGATGGAGGCTGCAGGAGCTCCTGCCTCCCAGAAGGATTCTGCCTGGCAAATTCGGCACACTAAGGCACAAATAGCTCTACCAGAACACAGTTTAAAGGCTGTTCTGTACTGTCTATGCCACAGAGCAGTCTGTGGGTGATCCTACACACTTGGTAAACTCTGCACAGTGTATTATGTGTCTAGTGCTGTACTGGTCTGCGCTCCCTTTGGCTGGAGATGCTCAGCAGACAAGTTTCAGGGATATGGGAACTGAGATGGCAACACTGTTCTTGGGTTGTGCTCCCAGCAGTGCCGTCAGACCCAAGGGAAGGTGACCAAACACCAGCCGGCTGCAAAAGGGAATTGTACAGATTGTAGGGGGAAAGAAATCCCCCAAAAGAACTGCTGCCCAAGGCAGGGAAGGGCAAAGCAAAGGAGAAGCAGCCAGAAGTCAAGCCCAACTTGCTGCTTCCTTGTCCTCACAGACAGCAGATGAATTGCAGATCTGTGTCAGAAGCACCAAACACCGGCTGTGGTTATCGGGGGAGATTAAGTGACCTTATCTTGCTGACAGTCTAATCTCGCTGATGTATCAGCACTCATTAAATTGCTCACACGACCTTTGCAGGAGCGCTGTCCTGCCCCACAGCCCTGCTCTGACCAGGGTCACACCGGGTTCTGTGCTCTGTGAATTGCTGCCCTTTCCCTTCCCAAACTCAGCGGTCTGAAACACGCACCACTGGTTTTCTGGGAGTCTCTTTTTACAGAAGAACTGGGGCACAGCTCACTGTGCCCACACCTCCAGCCAGGATTCCCTTTAAATTCCCCAAGACGGCAGCAATCTGCCTTTCTTTCCTCAGCCTTGTTCCTTTCATTCTCTGATAACTAAAACCACTGCAGTACCTGCAGCACCACCCCACTGCTCATCTTTCCTAAGGGTGGCAAAGAGCTTTGCGACAGAGGCTATGGATGAAAACCAGAGGGATCCGTTCTGTTTTTACGTGGAATGATTACATTCATGCTCTGCTCCCAACCCTTCAGGGAGGAAGCAGAACTGTCTTTTGACCTGCTGGATGGTTAATAAGGGTCTGAGCAAGCACGTCAGGGATTTGCATTTAGGTAGCAGCAGGAGCTGGTTTTCTGCCAAGCACTCCTCAGTGTCATCCTTCTCCTGGGTTATCCAGAGGAGCTGAATCCCAGCCCCACCAGGGATATTGATCCAGCTAAAACCAGGAACAAACCCTTCCCTGCAAAGTGCACCATCAGGGATAAATTCCTCTCTGTCCCAGGAACAGCCCAAGTTGTTTGTGGTGGCAGTGACTTGGACTGAGGCTGCCTGGATGAAAGGGTGTGTGTGGGATGAACTGCCTGGCTACACTTCCTCCTCTGCAAAACAGCTCCAGTTTTGCTGCCAGGTCTGTAAATCCTCCAGGATCACCAAGTTCCCCAGTGGTGGAAAATTGGCACAAAAGAGCATCAAGGCCTCAGAAGTAAATGAGGACATGGAGGCCCCGGATCCCAGTGAACCCCAGCAGGACTCCACCACCACCGCAGCCACCTTCCATAGGTGCTGAACCACCAGCAAGGCAGCTGACAGAAATCATGAGGCTCCCTAAAGTGGGCTTCAGGGGATTAAATAAAGCTCAAGGATAATCCAGGTGCATTCAAAACAAGCACTTTAATAGCCTCCAGGTGCATGCAGCCACTTGTGTTGTACCATCTCCTGGAAGCCAGCAAAAATTCCTGCTGTTATAAAAGAACACACATCTTGTGGGGAGCTGAGCTTCTTTGGAGCTGCATCACATTCTCTTTCTGTCCTTCTTCCGTTTTCTGCTTTTTCCTTTCTTGGTTTTCTTCGTACCACCTAGCAGCAACTCAAGTTTTGGAAGAGAGAAAGAGGGAATGTGCTGACATTTTAGGATACAGCCGACAAAAGCCTGTGGGCCAAAGGCTGGTACTGTGTCTAGAACTGTCGGGACTGTCAGAGTCAATCTGAGCAAGAACCACTTTAGTTCTGTGCCCTGATGTTCTATGAGCATTAAGTGAACACACAAATGGATTTCCTATTCCCATAAATCTTTTACATTCCTCTGGGGCTCAGCATCAACAGAACGAGTCTGAGTGCTGAGTAGCCTGAACAAAGCCTCATGGTCCTCGGAACTGTATGTGGTACATAAGCAGCTCGGATTTAAGTATTTTCAGGCACTTTTCTTTTTAAAAAACACAACTAAAATGCTTTTATTGTAAAGACTCATAGTTTGGACTGAGGTTTGCTTGTTATTTGACCCTTGCAACTTTGGTAAATCCAACCAACTATAATACCTGCGAAGTCTCATCCAAAGTGGAAATATATTCCAAAAGCTACCCCAGGCTTCATCAGGCTCCAGGTTTTAACAGGAAAAGACCTAATATTTACATCTGCCAGGCTGTGGGAACAGATAAGAGCCCAAGCTCCTGAGTGTGACCTTTAGCGACGTCAGAACTCGATCACAAGGTCAAACCCATGTTTGTGTTTCTCTCTACTGGCTGAGTTAATAAACATTCAAATTTGGCTAGAAAACTCACACATTTAAACTATTTCTTACTGATTCATTAAAGCCAGACCTTCCTTCTGAGGTTTTTTACGTTTCTGGAAAACTTATATTCTTAGGGTGGAAGAAAATTGGCCAAAGGGAGCAGTAAGTGCAGTCCTGTGCTCCCCTTAACGTTATCAACTTCATTATTTGTAACTAACTGCTTATTCTTTGGGTTGTCAAACAGTAACTGGGAAGTACTAAAGAAAAGTTTCAGGGCATTTCAACTAGATAGAGATGTATAAATATAGTTAAATATATATAAATTTTAGTACCTAATAAATATATAAAAATAAATATGTAATATAGGGTGAAATCTTTTTATCTCATTTCAACTTCAAATATGGGCATGCTGGAGTCTTAAAAAATTAGCGAAAAAAAAATTGAAATCAACTTGTTCAGCTTAAACCTGACCCAGCAAAGAGTTCTACATGTGTGTAGGAAGCAGAATTTACTGCATTCTTTCAGAGGAAAAATGAGCAGTAAAATTCAAAGGTCTCTAGAGAACTCTTGGATATAAAATGTTATCTTTAAAAGTTTTGGAAAAGGCTTAAGGAATACACCCTAGGTATTCACAGCTTCACTAGAACAGCAGGGAAAAAATAATGTATTTTCCCTTTAGCTAAAAGCTGAATTAAGGGAGGAGTTGAACAGAAAATCTGAGTTTCAGACCATTTTTGGCTCACAGCTCAGCTTTCAGCTATTTTGGCTGAAAATAAAATTACTTCACTAAATTTTGCAGCCACCAAAATCCCCTGTAGCCCAGACACCGCACCTGTGCAGCGTTTGAATTCCAGGGATTCTGGGAACAAAACTGCAGGAGGGTGGAAGTTCTCTTTGCAGGTCACGTTTAAGGCTGAGGATACGGAAGCAGCTTTGGAAACTTAGAGCAACTGCAAGGAGGCAATTCCCCTTCCAAGGGAACGAGCACCATCCCAGGGAAAAATGCTGAAACAGTGCGAATTCTAAAAATTGTCACGAACTTTTGTCACTGCTACAGCTGCTCTATTTTCACGTGGTGCAGCCAATAAGAGCAGGGGTTTGGAAGCCTCCCCAAAGCTGTGCTCACACGAGGCTGCAGAAGCACCGCAGCTGAGCCACCACCTTGCCGGGCACTGCAGCGTGATCCCCGCCACAGACAACCATCAACCTCCCACCGTGACAGCCAGGAAACCAGAGTGGGTGGGAAGCTGCAGGGAGAGCACCAGTTAAACAGCAAACAGCCCCGAGTGCCTTCCTGCAGGTTTTGCAGCCCAGAAAGGGAGAGAGAAGTGCCCTCAGAGGCCGCGAGCAAGAATAAAGCCCCTTCTCTGCACCCTTTCCTGGCCGATGCTGCTTGCAGGAGCTGGAAGAGGAACTGCCCACAGACATCCTGACATGCAGCAAAAAAAATTGCACAGATTCCTATTTCAGCTGGGCTCCTGCTGGTACCTGCTTCCTCTACAGATTTCTGTATTGCTTCTGCAAGCTCCTGGTCGGCGATGTCCTCAGGCCGCACGTCGTCGCGCCCCGCGCCGTACGCCAGCCGCGCGCACTCGGGCAGCTTGCCCTCAGGCAGGAACGAGGTCTGCGAGCCCGTGGTGCCGATCACCAGCACGTTCTTCTTGAGATCGATGGAGCACTGCGGAAGAGCATCAAGACATCAGGGGCCTATGGAGAGACAGGCAGTTCCCAGAGGAAAAGGGAGACACGAGGTCAGGCAATCCGTCTCCAACGGGATCTGCTCGCAGCAGGTAAGGGTGGGCCAGGAGGATCAGCTCTAAACAGAGCCCTGACGACTCAATTTGTAATACATCATTCACTTGGAAAGCTCTGAGCGTCTTTGATCAGAGCAAAAAGCTCCAGGCAGCAGCCAGGCACCCTAGAGCTGTCCATGATGGATGAAGTGTACGTGCTTCCAGGCTGGAGGATAATCCACCATCAACTCTCCCCAGGAAAATCCTAATGAAGTCCAGGCGAGGCTTTTATGTTGCACTTCTCACTAAACCTGGAAGAGTTAGGTAACTGTTTCAAAAGAGGTTTTCATACCTGATGCCTCTTAAGCATATCCAGTCCTAGAAGCATGTCCATGGGCTGCTCTTCGAGGATGGAGAAGGAGCACGCCAGGAAATCCCCTTCGATCTGCACCTGAGCTGAAACACAAGGGAGAGGAGTTCCCACTACAGCACAACAAATCTGCTTTCTGCTCTTCTACCTCCAGGGAAAGCTCTGGGCAAATCTGAAACCAACACTCCCCTGCACTGTTTTGGTCACAGAAAGTCCAGCCCTGTGCAAGCCCCAGAACTGCCATGGTCCCAAATTAATTATTTTAAAAGCTGATGTGCCTAAGAACCTCAAGTCCTGCTTCCCTTATCTGCCAAGCTCGAGGGGCTGCAGTTTATTAGAGCTCAAGTCTAAGCAGCAACAACAGCAAACAGAATCAATTTTTCAGTAATAAGGACAATCTGCTCCATCCAGAAAAGCTGCACAAGAGCACGGAGAGGCTTCTGTTTCCAAAGAACAGCAAATTCTGCACTGTGCTGGAACCCTTCCTGAGTAGCTCACCCTGCCCTGCAGTCCCACCTGAAACAGGGAAGGTCGTGGTATTTCACATTCACCTTGGGTTTTGCCCCCAGAGAACATATCCTCTACATGTGCAGGAGCTGGGAGTCCCTCAGCTCGAAGTGTTACAGTAATGCCATTAAAGCCAAGCATTAAATGAGACAGAAAACAGAGTTCTGTGCCCAAGACAAACAAACACATTGCTGATGCACTTTGATTTTACTCTGCTGGAGCTTCTTAACAATTACAGCATCAACCCAGACACTCCTCAGTGCCAAGATTGTGGGAAATGCAGCCAAACCCCTGATAAAGCTGCCCCAAAAATGCCAGGACTTACCTAAGTGCACTCTGCCAATGATTTTCTGTGTCCCAACACCCTTAGCGATGCCAGCCCACCGCCGATCCACCAGCCTCATGATGTTGCACCTTTCAGCACAGGCCTGGCTCATGATGGTCATCTGGGCACCTACCAGCAACAGAACTCGTGCTAAATTCTGATGGCTCAGCAAAAATTTCTATTTTCTCCTGGAAGAGCTTCAGATCTTGCACTCAGTGGCTGGGAAACCAATCCACCTCCCTCAGGGCATAAAGGCTCTCTGTGAATCCCACTGTGCTGACCTGGTTGTCCACACAGGGCTGTTACTGTAGGGATGGAACAACCCCAAGAACTTCCCCTTGGAGGACGTGGATGGGAAGCACCACATTAGAGGCAAGTGAAATCCCTCCCTCTGCAAAATGAGGTAAGACACAGACACAGCAGCGACCTTCCCGGCATGGAACTCCCACGAACCCTCCCAGGAGCCCTAATCGAGGTTGTTCCCACACTGCTTCTCCCAACAATTTGCTCTGCTGGCCCAGGCTGTGCGCAGGGTTCAGTAAAGCGCTCCAAAGTCCTGTCATGCAGTGCTTTATTATAGGATTTTTTGGGAAAACTACAGCAATGTTTACTGCTGCCCTCAGTGATGGAAAGGAGAGTGTGGAGAAAGCACCTGAGTCCACAAAGGCTTTCACGGGGTGTCCATTGACTTTGCAATTGATGTAGAGCATCACCACCTGCCCAAAGCTCTCGGGCGCCTCTTCCATCGCTATCGTCATGTTCTCTTCTATGTTTTGTTGCCTGAATTTCATGGAGAGGAGAGAGAAAGATCAAAATTTCTGTCAACCAGACCTTGTAACACCCCTCTGACTCAAAGACAGACCTGGAAATCCTACCTGCTGCTGCTCACCTTACAAACACACATTTCAACCACAGCAAAGGCTGCTTCCTTAGTGAAACACAGGCCTTGGAACTGGGGATTGCTAGGAATGATCTCCGCTTACTCCAGAGACACTGCGTCACTACCCAGCAGCCACGGCCCCTTCCAACCCCTGCCTAACTCACACCTCAGCTCCTGACAACCTTTGCTGGCAACAGGAACCTGCCATCCATGTTAACCTGGAGAACTCAGAGTGAAAAACCTGTGGATTCATTAGTCATGCCGAGGGCACACGGAGATGTTGCCAGTAGCTACATCACTGGAATCCCACACAGCGGCTGAACATTAAAATCCTCTGGTTTCCCTGGTATCTTTCCTTTTCCAGGCATAGGAAAAGAGGGAGATGAGCAAAGCAGCAGAAAGAACACCACCACGAGCACCAGCCCATGGTGCAAATTCAAGCAGACAGAAAAAATGCTCCTCCTGAAGCTCCTCACAGCCTCAGGATAATCTTGGAAGTGATGGGTATCCGTAGTGACTGCATCCAAAACAGCTTTATCTCCCCAGAAAAGGGAAAAGGCTCCAATTTTGATGCCATTTCATTTTTAACTGAGTGGAAATTAAATTTCAGATTTAACTGAGTGAAATCTGGGGACAGCTCAGCCATGTTCCCAAACAGCTGCAGAGCCTTGGGTGCATCCCCTTTATCTGTCCCTCATCGAAGGAGGAAGGGAAGTGTTACTGTGTCCCCAAGCAACGTTTCACTATCTACAAATGTCTATTTTCTGCATTGCTGAGCATTTATCTGGCACCAACACCTTGTCAGCTCTAACATGAGACTGCTCCTATCACCAGAGAATTTTGGTTCTGACCGCCAATGGGACTGTACCAGACAGACACTTTGTTATCAGGGGAAAACCACCAGCCATGAACAGACTCAAGGATTTACCACTCAGCTGGAGAAATCAGGCCTCAGCCCAACACGGTTATATCTGGAAGGCAGCAAGAGGAGCGAGCTGATGAGCAAAATGCATTTCTGCAGAACATCTCCTCAGTGATTAGCCAGACATGCACCAATTAGCAGGACGCAAAACCAAATCTCGAGGGCAGCTGGGGGAAATGGGGCTGTGTTGCTGTGCAGAGCTCAGCTGGGAGACACCACCAGCCTGTCTTGGGTTCAAAACACGCCCCAGGCACCAGAGTGGCACCTCTCAAAAGGAGATGTGCATTCCACAAGTGCTCTGGTCTCAGAGTGGACCAGCTCAGGCAGCTCCAAGACATCACATGCACAGACAACAGTGTTGTCACCTCATCTCGCACAACTCCAGAATGGTTTGGTTGGGAGGAACCTTAAAGACCATTCAATTCCAACCCTGCCATGGGCACGGACACTTTCCACTATCCCAGGCTGCTCCAAGCCCTGTCCAACCCCGAACACTTCCAGGGATGGGGCAGCCAGAGCTTCTCTGGGCACCCTGTGCCAGGGCCTCAGCCCCCTTGCAGGGAACAACACCCTGTGATCTCAGCTGGACACATGTAAAGGAGAATGGGATGCACCTCCGTATTCCCAAATTCCAACCTTCCCACATGCAAAGGCGGCCCAGAGCATCACCCTGCAAACAAACGTCCTTGATACAAGGAAGGTGTTCGGATTCTGCTTTCTCTGAGGAAAAAACACCATGGATGGAAGGACACAGCAGATTTTTCTCTCCAGTCAGGACCCCCAAAGCCTGCAAGCCACTTTGGTTTGTTACCTTATGTCTTCTTCTATCTTGGCCTGTGCCTCGAGATCAAAGGGGTCAGCGGAATAGAGCCGGATCCTCTCCTGCTCCCGCCGGGCTCGGTCCTGCTGTTGCTCCAGCAACACCCGGGTGAATTTCTCTGCAGGAACAAGGAGATAAAGAAATGCTCTTTACTGGAAATTACTCTTGCAAATCAAATTCTGGCACAACAAACGTTCATTTGATGCCAGCTGAGGAACAGACTCAGCAGCACATGGAAAAACCTTCCTCTGAGGGCAGCATGGATGGACCTCAGAGGATCAGTGGCAAACCTGGGAACCTGCCGAGATTAAAAGCAACTGGACAGAGCTTGTTCTCCTCATGTCCCTACCCAAACACTGCACAATCAGACTCAATTTCCTGGCACATATATTTTTATAGGGAAAAACATTTAAAAACCCACACAAAGGCTAAAGATAAAACTTTCCTTAAACCCAAGGAACATGGCAAAGCCAGGGATTATAATCCCTAAAGCCGAATGCCTACCACTGGAACCAGGAGGTGTTAGCCAGGACTCTAGGTCTAAATGCACATTTTAAGACCACAGTTTTTAGATTCACACTTTCTGGTTGGCCTCTGGCCATTTTTTGCTACTTGAATGGGATCACGTACGTCCCCAGAAGGACTTGGCAGCCCTTGAAGTCTGTACACAGGCAAGGTTTGGGTTTGCTTCCAGAGATGCCGTTGCCAGGACGCAGCTCTGCCTCAAAGGCTGTCATGTGCTCAGGGAGGCACTGGGTATGTTTGACTGTTGGATTTTTGAAAATAGGCTTCTGTACAGCAGGTGCCTTCATCCAGCACAGCCACAGGGCACGGATCTATGCAGATATTTGGGAATCCAAGCTGGAGCTGAACTGGATCTGTGCCCAAACACTGCCAGTAGCAGCAGTGCAGGACGACAAGGGCAAACTCAGCCCAAACCACTTCCTCCTGACAGCCCAATGCGGCAATCTGGGACTGAAAATGCACACCTGGGTCAAAGCTTGATGTGCACAGACCAGGAAGAGCAGCAGAGGAGCCAACTCTGGTCTTGGGCTCAACCTCTGGTTTCCTGTGCCAAGAGCAGCACCTCTGCTCAAGGTGAAGGGAAGAACTCCCAGCAAGAAGCGTGAAGAAGCCTGAGAGTGCAAAGAACGTGGCTTCAGCTCTGGATATGAACTAAAGGCAGAATTAAAAATGAAACAGGCTGACAATATTCATGGAAGTTCCTTTCTGGTTTCCTTTGACAGAGAAATCGCCCTGAAAGTGGATAAAGTCTCCTGATAGAAGCTCCTTCTCTTCCTTTATTTCTCCAAATTCAACTGGATTTATTTCCCAACTAGACATCCTGCAGAGGTTCAGGAGATCATCTGATGCTACCCAAAACTCCTCTCTTTTCACACCCAAAGGATACCGGAGTTCAAATCTTTCACCACAGGAAGAACGAGGGACCAACATCAGCTGCAGAGGAAGTGAAGGACGAGGCTTCAACTGTGCCCAAAACATGCGGACACTTCCAAGATTAACAGAAACTCACACATCTATGACTATTTCTATTGAGAAAGTTCCTAAAACGCACTATTTCCTTGTTCCTTTTCCTCTCCCTTTCTGCAGTTCACTTCCACAGCACACGATCACTACGGACAGAGCTGGGTTTGGAGTGTGCTGCTCTCTGCTGAGCCCCAGCGGGATCTGGGCTGCAGCAAACACATCCTCTTTATTGGGAAATGTGCATTAAGGAGTATCTTAGTGTAAAAACCAGGAGCTGAGTCACTTGTGTTCACAGACACCCAAATTACCTGTGCACCTGCTATTGCTGACTAGGAGACAGAGGATATTAGAGAAGCCAAGCAGGAGAAATACGCCCAGAAATGGAGGAACTCTGCCTTGAGTGCTCCCAACTGGCACCTTTTATCTGCACCGTCAAGGAGTCTGCAGCACATGCCAGCGTTAAACACCCAGGGCTGCCTTTGATGGGAGCTGACGCCAACAGCTCCAGGCCCGACTCACCGAGGTCCCCGCTCAGCAAGGCCTCAGCCAGGGGCGGGTTGCGCTCCTTCAGCAGGGACAGCTCGTGGGGGTTGGCCAGCAGCATCTCCCGCAGCAGCGCCGGGTTGTCCAGGCCCTGAGGGAACGACGGCGCATCCGGAGGTGACGGGCGGGGACGCTGCGCCAGGGACTGGTGCTGCTGCGTGGATGTCCCGGGAACGGCGATGCTGCTGAAATCTATCCTGGGGAGACCTGCAGGGAGGAAGAGCAGAGGTGTCAGTGCTTCCTGGTTACAATTCTGCTGGAAAAGCCACGGGAAGGATGAGCTGCCCTTAGCGCTGCGTGAGAGCAGATTCCATGAGCAGCAGCTTGTGTCGGAAGCGCAGCCATGTCCCCGGGTTACTGGGTTAGCAATGCTGGCGCATTTATGTAACTGGTCTCGTCTGTCTGCCCCATTTTTAATCCCCTGAAATGCACTTTCTGACTAGTTATTCCCAGCTTCACAAACATGAACCCCTCATGGAGGGACTGCAGGGCTAAACCCAGTGGCTCTGAGGCATTTTGGAGTCTCTCGGGTTAAAAAAAAGCAGGGGAAAAAAAAAGTAGTAACATTCCTGCAGACTTGCATTGCAGGTACCCATCCTCCAGCTGAGGCAGGACAGGGACCTCAGCAATGCTCCCATGCCCTTCTCAGTCTGTGGCACCTTTTCTAGGGATATTTCATGACTGGGATTTGCTAGGAAGGCAGGACAGAGGCGCAGGGCTCGCTCAGGCATTCCCGGAGAAGCCTTTCACATGCACACACGATTGAGCTGCTGGATTTGGCAAGATGTGGCTTCTCAGGGAATGTGCCACAGGACAGGTTCAGGACACAGGTCCACAGAGGCTGTTCCTGGGTCTGAGCCACACACATGACCGTGCCATCGCACCCAGCAGGAAGGGAACCAGCAGCTGTAGGAAAACTCACACACCTTTATCCATCCTATTCTGAACTAGTCACCTCCTCACTGCCCTCACACTTCCCCAAAAGAACAGTAAAATGGTACTGGCTTCCTCCGAATAAAACAAACACGGAATCAGAAGCCTCTGAGGTCATTTACAAGCCCCCTGACTCATGCCAGCCACCCTCCCTCCCTCAGCGCTTTGTGCGGAAGGTGCTAAAGGACACTGACAGGAGCTGGTGTTGGGTAAGTCTTGATGAATCTCTGCAGGCTCAGGCAGTGCTGGCACGGAGCCTTTCTCACCTGGGAAGCGCATGGAAGGCCGCGGCTCCACCGCCTCCTTCTGGCGCAGGATCACCACGTCCCCGTCCTTCAAGCCATAGGAGGCCAAGGATCTGTTGTTGTCGGTCAGCGGCCGCTCTGCATAAACGATCTGTGCCAGGAGAGCCACCAGCAGCACCAAGCAGGGAAAAAGGTAAAAAAAACCAAAACAAGATGTTATTTTGTTATAGGAGAAAAAAAGAACCATTCCAGTAAATCTTCCAGATGCATCTCAAGCTTCAGAAGGGAAGGTGAGATGTCCTCACAGGCCCGGCCACAGGCGCAGCAGGGCCTCCACACGTTCATGGCTGGACAACACAGGGCTGGTCTTGCTGAAACCCGGCCGTGGTTTGGCAGCCAGCAGAGTGGAGAAGGGCCGGTCTCCCCTCATCAGAGGCCAAGATCATCAAAGGGAAGCAAGTCTTGACTGGGACTGCCTGCCCACATTCCCAAACTCCAACCCCTACGATTACACAAAGCCCCAGACATTTTCTGCAGCATTCCCTGTCCCCGAGTCAGAACCACTGACCCCGGACCAACTGCAGACTTGCCAGCAGTGCCAATCCAAACAGATCCAGGGATGATCAAGCCCCACATCCATCATTCTGCCTCTTCCCACAACACGGCTCCCCAGAAGAACCAGTTTTACAGGGACCTCAATCACTAGCTCAGTGCTTTCCAGTTCGCTCCAGTGATGTAACTCCAGACTGGGAGCACCCAGAGGCACTGCTCCCAAGACTGCCATCAGTCTATGGAGGGAATTCACTTCTTGTGACTGTAGAGCTTCTCTGGGCACCCATTTCATAACCACATCCAGGTTATCCATTGATAACCTGGCTTAACAAGAGGTCCACAGACTAAACATAAGAACACTGAGATAAAGGTGAATAATCCCCATGGAACATTTCCATTAACACGAGACCTGTAATACCTACAGAGGCCCTAAGTTATGGGGAAGCCCAAAATGCAAAATAAAGCTGGAACAGAAGTTCCCAGAAATGGTATCTGGCAACAGGAAGGTTTCTGTGCCGTTGCTGGAGCACGGTGAGATCAGCCAGATCGGCCCAACCACCTCCTGCGCTGGCAGCAGTCCAGAGCACGGAGAACTTGGCCTAAACCCCTCAGGCACACAATCAAATTTCACATTTACCACCTTGTTTAGCCAAATCTCATCTCTTTGGGGCTGGAAAAGGCCAGTTCAGTAACAACACGTCTGCCACAGGTCAGGACTGGCTGAGCCACGTGGGAGAAGCTTCGCAGTCCCGGCATGGATGGGCTGCAGCTCTGCCTGATGCTATCGCAGGGAGGAGATCCAACAAGATCCCGAGAAACCAATCACTACCTGTCTGCAGGTCTGGATGACACTACAGACTTTCATTGCTTCACTCCAGCAATTCCAAAATCTTACACAGACTCTCCCCAGTGCACTTGGCAGTGGAGACCCATCGTCAGCAGTGGTGCCAAGGCAAGACAGGGCAGGAGGAGCACAAATGAGCAGAACCCTGTGGGGCAGCAATCAGGGAATCGGGGAAACACGCACGATGGAACCGAGTACGAGCTTCCTACCTCCTCAGCACGAGCACAGCGCACAGCCCCAGCGCTGCCTCACCAGCCAGGTCCCTCCCAGGGCTCGTGTGCAGCGATTCCAGGGTGTTTGGTCTCTACCCCACACGACACCACCGGCACAACCGAGGTCAGCTGGTGCTGGCAGAGCCCCAGCGCAGCCTCTCACGTTACTGGCCTGAGTCGGTGCCGCTGCAGCAACAGCCAGAGTGTCATAAATCCCAGCTGCACACCCAAATCTGAAATGGCAGATTCCCTGCACAGACACTCTGGAAGAGATGAGTTAATCAGTTTAAGTGCGGCTTTACCTCTGTCATCTTGCTGGGATTGGATTTATGAGCGTTTGGCCTTACATCCCAGACAATGAATTAAGCGCCTGGCACTCGCTCCACGTCCATTAGCAGCACAGATTAATCCACTCCTGACCCATTCTGCTCCCCTCTTAAAACAAACTGATTGGATTTTGCTGCCTTTTGATAGTCTGGCTCATGGCAGTTCTGCCGGCTGGCAGGCACCAGACACGGATTCTTCTGGAGGTGACTCGGGCAGGGATGCAGGCACTGATGGATTCATTGTGTACAATGCCAGAGGGCAGAAGCTCCCCCTTGGAGCAGGGAACCCCAAGCAGGAGTGCTGGATACCACCTGCAGCCATCAATCAACCCAAACCCTGGACCCATCAAACATTCCTGAGCATGGCCCAGGAGAGGGAGGGCACAGAGAGAAAATAAATGAAGGGAATGAAGAGTGTGGCTCTGCTGAGTCTCCTATCCCCTCTCTCAGAAAGCCACGGCCTTGGTGTGTGGAGGAGACTGTGCAAAGTCAGATTATTTCCCCTCTCCTCGCCCAGCTCCTCTTATCACCACAGCCACCAGCAGCCGCCTCTGTTATCTCACTGACCTGTGCCCGCAGCCCTCCCTCGGACACCTCACAGCTCCCTGCTCCACCCCAAACCGCAGCACCCGGAACTCACTGCCCACACCAGCAGAGAGCAAGGCTGGGATTAACCCTCCTCCACACACAGAGTGGTTTACCCCACCCTGGATGACCCTTACGATGAAATTCATCCTCTCCTGTGCCAACACAGCACCTTCAATGCAACATTCACCTTGGTGAGGAAAAAGGGCAGAAAACAGCCAAGTTTGGTAAACGTCAAACTGCCCTTTTGTGGTTGAACAATGCAAAATCCTTCCCACACAAGGAGCTGCTTCATTGATAATTTGTATCTTTATAACTTTCTCACAGAATCACTGTGGCTGGAAAAGCCCTCCAAGATCAAGTCCAACTTGTGACCAATCCCCATCTTTGTCCCCAGCCCAGAGCACTGAGTGCCACGTCCAAGCCTTCCTTGGACACCTCCAGGGATGGGGACTCCAAACTACCCTGGGCAGCCCCTGCCAAGGCCTGAGCACCCTTTCCATGCGGAAATTTCTGCTGATGTCCAACCTGTTCTCCCCACTGAAGATCCTCAAAACACCTCACAAACACAAGGCAGAAAGAGAAGAGAGAAGAGCGATAAAACTGCCTGGAAAACACGACACGCCGCAGCACAGGATGAAGCACGAGTGGCAGATGGATGAGCAGAAGGAAGGCAGAGGTGGCTACAAAAGCGCAGCGCTGCTCCCCTCGCCTGGGGCTGGCAGCTCCCAAACTCCACACAGGTCAGCTGTGCTGGAAAAACCTCAAACAAGGGAATTCCCAACAAAAAATACACAGAGAAGTGACCCCTCATTATCCTAAACCAGACCCGGAGCTGCAGGTCACCATGTCACAACAGACAAAGGTGACAGTCAGGAGTTTGTGCTCCAGTTCATACCTGGAGATGTTGAAGCCACTACAGAGTCCCCCACACAGGGGCTGTTCCCAGATCTAAGAGCTCACTGGTGGCTGTGACACTGCCACGGCGGGGCTGCTGGAGCACAGAACCTTTGTGTGGGGTGGGTTCTCCCTTTCTACCTGCTCAAAATGAAAAGGTTTTTTTCCTAAAAGAGAATCCACCCTACCTGGATTTCCTACCCCCGTTCTGAGACTGTTTCTCTCTCAACACCAACCTCCCATTCCAAAAAAACAAGGCTCTCCCAAGGCAGAAGGAATGCCAAACGTTGGGAACCTGCTGGGTGAGGGACACTCCAGCTCCACGGCTGCCCCTGCAGCAGCTCTTCCAGCGCTGACTAATCTTGGCTTGGCTGGAAAAATACTTTGTTAATTTAGACTGGGAAAAGACTCGGGAAGCAAAAGCCACCACCACTAAACTCCACAAACTCTGCCAGGCATGGCCGGCGCCGAGAAAAGGAGCCGACACCGCCCTGCCCAGGACAAACGGGGAGGAACGGCCAAAAACGCGGGACTGAACCCAAAACATGAGCAAACCCCAGACAGATGGCCCAGGGCCGCCCCCACACGCAGCCGCCCCCATGTTTTGGCACACGAGTGAGCCCTGAATCCGGGCTGGAGGGGGATATTTGCTGGGGAAACCACACGGATATGCCTGCTCGGTCCCCACACCTGTGTGGAAAATAGGGAGGAAAAGACTCAATATGCCCTTTCCGCCCCAGACCGGGCAGGGGTTTGATGGGACAAACAAACCCTTTCCCGAACATTTCAGCCTCGTTTCCTGGGGTTTGAGGAGCCCACGGGCCACCACCTTCCCCGCGCTCAAATTCCTGTTCCCCTCGCTCCAATTCCTGCCCCGTTTAAGCATCAAATTCCTCCGAAACCTCAACATAAAACAAACTAAAACAAACCCACATTATTTTCTCCCTTTCAGCGGCGGGCGCGGACCGAGCCTTTCCCGGAGGGACCACAAGTCACGGGGACTCGGAGGCCTCTCCCGAGAGGATTTTGAGAGAAAAGGGAGGTGTTTCTCCCCAAACCCGAAAGGTCGGCGAGGAGAGGGACCGGGAGGGACCCACCACCCCAAACAACCCCAACCTCCGGATGGCCGGGGCGGATCCCGGGACCTCGACCCCGCGGAGCGTGGGGACACGGCCGCTCCCAACCCCGGAGACCCCGACCCTGCGGGAGAAGAGGCCACGGCCGCTCCCGGCCCGGGGGACCCCGACCGGGGGGCACCGGCCGGGCCCTCCCCGGCGCTCGGGGCGGGGGCAGGCCCTGACCTGGCTCTCGGCCGCCGGGATGCCGGACTCCAGCTCGCAGAGGGCGCGGAAGTTCTGCAGCTCGAAGTCGGCGTCCACCTGCAGGTTGAAGGTGATCTCGGAGCGGTCGCGGCGCAGGCAGAACACGGTGAGCAGCATGGCCGCCCCCGCCCGGACCCGCACCCGCCGCCGCCGCCGCCGTCAAGCGCCGCCGTCGCAAAGCGCCC
>VYZT01049593.1:248226-300180 GCA_013400735.1 Pomatostomus ruficeps | reverse complement strand
CACCCCCGAGACACCCCCGAGACACCCCCGTCCCACGGAGTCCCCGGGGCTCCTCCGGGGCTCCTCCGGGACACCCCCGAGACACCTCCGGGACACCCCCGTCCCACGGAGTCCCTGAGGCTCCTCCGGGGCACCCCCAAGACACTCCCGTCCCACGGAGTCCCCGAGGCTCCTCCGAGGCACCCCTGACCCCAGGGCTCCTCCGGGACATCCCTGTCCCATGGTGTCCCAGGGGTCCTCCGAGATACCCCCGTCCTATGGTGTCCCCAGGACTCCTCTGAGATCCCCGAGTCCCACGGTGTCCCAGGGGTCTTCTGGGGTCCCTGTGACCCTGGGCGTCACTGGCGATCCCTGTGTCACCGGCAGTCCCGGTGTCCCCAGATGTTCTCCGGTCATTCCTGTCTCCCCAGGGATCCCTGTGCCCCTGGCGGTCCCTGTTGTCCCCAGGTGCCCCCCCGCGGTCTCCAAGGTTCCTCTGTCTGCAGGGATCCCGGGTGTCAATGCGCTTCCAGGGGGTCCCTGTGTCACTGGTACCTCTGACCCCATCCCTCAGCACCATTTCTCCACCCTCCATCCCAAAACAGCCCTGGTACACCCCCAAAGCTGCTCATTCCATCTCACACCCCTGCCACCCCTTCAGCCCCTCCGCTTCTCTCCAGTTTTCTTGGACTCACATCTTCCAGCTCTTTTTTTCTCTCTAGATCCCTCAGTGTGCAGTTTGGAGTCATCCTGGCCCTTGCTGAAGAATCCCTGAATGCTGGCCCTTTGGAGAATCCCTGAACTCACCTGTTAGCGTTATGGGGCACAGGGTGGGTTCTGAGGTGCCCTTTCCTCCCCTGTGTGCCTTTGGTGACCCTTTGTTGTGCTTTTGGGGTGTCCCAAGCGCCCCTGTGTGCCCCAGACTCCCCCTTTTGCCTTTCAGCACTCTCCAGCCTCAGCACCATCTGATTGTTCCCTCCCAGCCCACCCTGGAGAACGGCCGGAGCAGGCAAGGGTGAGGTGGGGATACACGTTCCTCAGCTCTTGGAATGCATCTGAATGCCCCTTGCCATGAATTCACTCCCATCCAGGGTGAGAGGAACGAGACTTTTATTTTGAACTGGGAGTTAATCTGCAATCCAAATCATTCCAACCCAACTCCAACCAAAATCATTCCAACAGCGGAGCGAAACAAACATTGTGACTCATCAGTGAACACCAGAAGCATCCTGGGCCCAGGTTTGCAGATGCTTTGGCAATAGATTTCTCCCCCAAAATTTAATTTTCATTCTTAATAATCCCCCCAAGTGCAAAAATAAAAAAGACCAAATGCAGCCCCACAGCGCACCCGGCACCCGCCAGTCCTCACACGGCTCCACGCGAGGCTCTGAGCACTGCCCGGCCCTCCTGGTGCCAGGAAAAGGCTCCCACAGGGAGCTCAGTCGGATTTCTCCTTCTCCTTCATGTGCAAGAAGACAATGCTGAACATGAAGAGGCCAACCATCATGGAGAAGGCGCCGGCGTAGTAGGGATATGCCGAGGGGATGAACCGCTCATACTGCGTGTGCTGGAGGGGACGCACGGACACCTGGCAGGCGACAGAGCAGCCCCTGCAGTCCAGCAGCCTTGGGCAGCCTCTCCTCCCAGGAGAGGGGGGGTTTCACTCCCCCACGCTTACCTGTGTGGAGGAGTAGAGGTGGGTGTATCCCAGCCGGTTATAATCCACTTTGAACTGGAACACGCCGTAGACGTCCGGCAGCTTGAACTGCACGCTGTATTTGCCACCTGAGGGAGAGACGGGTGACACTGAGGGGACACGAGAAGCTGTGGGAGGTGAAAACACCCCCCGTGTGGGGCCAGGGCAGTGACGGGGACCTCCTGCTCCTCTTGAGGGGACCCTACTGCTCCTCCTGACGGGGACCTACCATTCCTTTTGAGGAAGGTACGCACGAAGGGGTCGATGCGCACGAACTCCAGCTGGATGTCATCCCCGTCGAAGGGCACCCACTTGCCGTCAGCGAGCTTCTCGATCACAATGCTGTACTCCTGGGACAAATTAACCAGCAATGCCTGAAAATGAGCCTTGGCCTACTCTGAGCTCCAACGTTCCCCAATCCTCTCCCCGGGTGGCTCCCAAGTGCCCCCACCCCGCCGGGCCAGCAGCCTCACCACGAGGTCGGTGACGGTGTAGGCGTTGGGCGGCGCCAGCTCCCCGACGCGGTGGTGGGACACGGCTCCCACGCGCAGAACCCCCTCCTCCTTGAACACCCAGCGGGACAGGGCCACGGCCAGCTCGTAGTTACCTGTCTGCGAGTACCTGAGGGACAGGGGAAGCTGAGCCAGATGAGAAGATGCCACATGGGCCAAACCCACCCCAAACAGATGTGAAAGCAACACAGACTGAGCTGAGGTTAAAGGAGGGAGCTGCTTTCCAAAGTGCTTGGTTCTGCAACACCGAAGGACGTGTGACCCTGGTTCAGTTCAAGCTTTCTGCTCTTCCCAAAACAGGAACATTTGTTGCCTGTTTCCCAGGACTTTTGTCCTCAACCCACTCCCCAAACATTCCTCAGCCAGGGAAGCCAGGAAACCAACACACCTCTTGGAGCCGGGAGTCGCTTTCTGCACGGCAGAATTGAAGAAGGCGTCGCTGAAGAAATCCAGGGAGCCGCTGAAGACGACACGAGCGTTGTTCCGTGCCTGCAGCCCCGCGATCAGTAGCGTGTTCTTCCCCACCGCGTGCGGGTACTGCGGAGCAACCAGGCAGAAGAGGGTTTAGCCCATTTGGGGATGCACAAGGAAGAGTTTGCTGTGGGGTGGGACAGTCTGGCCACAATTAAGGAGTAACCACAAAGCTCAGAAAAGGCAGGAATAGGATTCTGATACCCATACCAGCTGGGATGGAACGGGAGAGATGCTTTGATCTAGGCTGGCCTCTCCTCAGAGCATGGAGGACACATGTCCCTCACACTGAACACCTCCCCACCAGCAGGAAGCAGAGAGGAGGATTCCCAAGGCAACACCGGAAGCAGCCAAGAGCCCAACCCTTTCAAAATCAATCAGGAGATCAAACACTCCAAGATGTTCCCAAGCTGCTGAAATTAGAGGGATTAAATTGCGGAAGCACAGCCCAAAACAGGAGAGAAAGGAAGGGAGCGTACCTGAGTGATGGGCTTATCTGGGAAGAAGGAGTAAGAGGTGGAAGAACCAGTCAGGATGTCCAGCACCAGCGGGTTGTCGGGATCAGCCACCATCCTTGCAGGGAAAGCCACGGTGAGCAGCACAGAGACCCCCAGGGCCCCCCACACTCAAGAGGAACATGTGGCCACCTGCTTAACCCCATGGACCTTTTCACCCTTCCAACCTGCTAGGAAACGAAATATTTCCTCCACTAATTTGTTAGGAACCATTTCTCAGTCAACAACTAAACTACTTTGGAGGATTTCCTTCTATTTTTGTTTGAAATCAAGAGAGATCTGCTAAGCTCACATTGAGTCCCAACGGCTGACCCCACGCTCACACCACTGGTTCAACTGCTCAGACCCCCCCTCGCCCCGTCCTGCTCACCCAACTCCTCGGAACAGGATGGGGTTCAGCGCTGCTTTCCCCACAATGGTGGGGGCCTTCAGGAGGTTCTCAGTGTCAGCCACGATGAGCGTGTGCTGGAAAAATGAGAGAGATCCACGTGAGGTGAGTCGGGGTCTAGTAACAACCAACAGCTTCTCCGTGAAAAGTTAACTTTGTTTTTACAGACAGTTACAACTGGCGCATGAACGTTGTAGTTCAGTTAAAAAGCAAACCCACAGCATTTCAGTGTATATGATCAAATTATGTTAATACTGATCCTCAAGGAAATAAAAACTGTCACTTGATAAAGACAGCAACACCTACAGTGTTTTATTCCCCTATATTTAGCAATCTTCATCCTCAGGCCAGGACAACATGCAAGTACGTACTGCTTCAACAGTTTACCTTAAACAAAAATTATCAGAGTATATTTAGCTCAGACCTTAATACATGTTTTAATTTTAAAGTGCTGGATTACACCAGGCAGGCAAAATTGTAGAAATGTTTGGGTGTTTCTACTGATCTGAAAATCTGGGACCGAAAATCTCCCTTCCCACATCTGAAGCATCAGACTTGGGGTCTGAAATGTTTCACCCTCAGGTGAAATTCCCCGCCAAGCTTCAGAGGGATCCAGAACCAGCATTAATCACAGTCACTGCCTGCACTGACCACCTGAAACTAAAGTCTGCAGGATCCTGACAGCAGCATAACTGACTGCTGCAACACGGATTATTTACCACTTTCCTGGGAGGAGGGTGGGAGAGAAGGGATAGAGGAAAAATGGGAGAACAAGGACAGAAGATTCATCCCTACAGCTTTGCACCTGCATGTTGGTTAAAGCAGCCAGAGGGTGCAGGCACAGCCGTTACCTGGCCGGGGTCGGAGATGTCGTAGTTGTGGTGGTCGATGACCGCTGTCCTCTCCTCATCGAACTCGATCCCGCACTCGCTGCCCAGCTCCCGCAGGGGGTCACCTGCAGGGACACAGCGGATTCTCTGTTACAAGACACATAAACTCAAAAGAAAAAGTAAATTCAGCTGAGAGTCGTGTGTTCAACGCTCTACAAGCCAAACCCCAGGGAGCAACACAACCTCCCAAGCTAAATTCCCACTGAACACATTCCCAAAGGCATTAATCACCCATCTTTTCCCAGAACAAACCCTGAGGTGCACCAGCAGCAACTGGCTTTGCTGCAGTGGATTAATTCTCTGGAGAAACACCTGCACTCACCGATGTCTGAGCTGGCGGCGACGAGGACGCTGCCGCCGCCGTCGATGAACGCGGTGATGGTCTCCACGTTGATGTTCCCACCAAAGTCTGAAAGTGAATGGCAAGAATCACGGCTAGAGCTCAGAAATAACCCCCCAGCAGAACTAAACCATGGGAAATCACCAAATCAATGGAAGAACCACCCACAAAGGCTGGGATGGAGCTAGTTTGCTACTCAGTATATCTAAAGTGTAAGGTTTAACTAAAATTCACAAAACAGATGGAAAACGCCTTCTAAAAATGCCACCAAGCTCCAGAGATTTCCCCCTCAGCATTCACCTTCTATGGATGGGGAGAAGATGATGAGGTTGTCGTACAAGAATTCCCCGTATTTTATCAGGGACAGGCCGGCGTCATCCGCTGTCCGGAAGGTGAGGTCGAAGCCCCTGTCTGCAGCCAAGAGACAAAAGTGACAACTTCTGCATGGCATGAAACCACACATGGAGCAGCAAAGCAGCAGCAGGATCCAGAGGTTTATTTCCCCAGAGGAGTATTTTGGAAACACTGGCTTAGGGGCATTTTAGGAGCAGCACCTGAGGGTTCCCACATAAACTCAAGAGCCCTGATGTCAAAGGATGCCCCACTGTCATCCATCAGACGGTCTGATGCTGCAGGGGACTCAAACACAGGCACAAACACCCCCATCTCTCCCCCACCGTGACCAGAAGAGTTCAAACATCCCCCATTCCAGCAAGGGACCCCTGGCTCCACCCTCAGCCCAGCCAAGGGACCCTAATCTCGTCCCCTGGCCTGACCCGAAGACCCCAAACATCCGCTTTTCCCCCAGGTAACCCCAACCTCCTCCCGCATCCTGACCCTGGGTCCCCAGCCCCGCCCTCCCGCTCCGTCCAACCCCTCCAGGGATCTCGCCGCCGCCCGCTCCGTACCCGCGAGGCTGCGGAAGAACATCGAGTGCGTGTCGCGCAGGTTGCCGTTCTCCAGCAGCACCAGCGTTCGGGGCCCCCCCTCAGCGCCCGCCGCCAGCACGGCCAGGAGCCCCCACACAGCCACCGCGGCCGCCGCCATCTTGCTCCCGGTCACCGAGCTACCTCAGAGGCGGGAGCCGCCAGCCAATCAGCGCCAGCGCCGCGCAGCCGCCAGCCAATCAGCGCCAGCGCCGCGCAGCCGCCAGCCAATCAGCGCCAGCGCCGCGCAGCCGCCAGCCAATCAGCGACAGACAGCTCCGCGACGCCGGGAGGAGGCACAAACGCCGTCGCGTCCCATGGCGGTCGCTGTCGCCCCAGCGCCATCGCGCCGCAGCGCGGCCGCTGTCCCCGCCAGGGAGGGAGGGCCCCGCCGCCGTCCCCTCCCTCCCCGGCCGCCCGCACCCGCGCTGGGTCAGAAGCGGCGGGTGCCGGAGCTGGCTTTGCCCTTCTTGCGCTTGGTACCGGCGGTGGGAACCAAGGCGAGGGACTGGAGCCGGAAGGGTCGGGGTCGGGGGATGCTGCAGGCGCTGCCCGGAGCCCCCTCGGGGCCTGCGGGAGCTGGAGGAGAAGAGGAAGGCGTTGCGGTGGGAGGGTGCAGGACCCCAAAATGCAGCTGCGTCGTGCGAGAAACCCCTGAGAGGTCAAGGGGTAGAGGCAGAATTGGTCCTGGGTGGGTCGCCGTTTGATTTCTCAAGAAAAAGGCGGAAAACTAAGAGTGCCGGCGATATCTGGGAAAAGGGGATTACCTTGGTCCAGGTGCAGGATCTGGCTGGCTCGCCGGGATCGGAAGTAGTTGCTGGCGATGGTCTCGCTGTCGCTCCTATCCAGCACCAGCCTGTAGTGGTCTTCCTCGGACTGCAGGTGGGAAACGCTGTCAGCATGCCAGCAAGAAGGCAAAATTGGTAAAATGGGATAGAAATGGAGGAGGAATGGGCCATACCGCTGGCTCCCTGCTCTCATTCGAGGGGCTTGTCCAGGCAGGTTTGGACTGTGGCAGGGTTGGAACCGCTGTGGGAAGAGATGGCCTTTAGGGTCGTTGCGTGTAGAACAATGACCACTGACTGTGCTCCCTGATCCCGGCACTGCTGAGAGATTCCCGAGGGATCTGCACCACGTGCCACCTTGGATCATGCCATTCAGACTCTATGTGGAAGGTGTTACAAGCGCATGCAGCCCAGGCATGGCCTCCCGAGCCTGGCAGAGCTGCGTGCCTGCGTTCCTTTCCTGTCCCCCACAGCGCCTTCCTCTCATCTGGGCCCCATCCCCTCACCTGCGGGCAGGTGGGTTTTTTCAATGACAGACTCTGGAATTTTCCAGCAGCCGCTCTCCTCGTCCCAGATGGATTCACGCCTGATCCTCTCCTGGCTGCTGTAGTTGCAGTCGCGCCGGATGAGAGGCTGCACCTGATCCAGCAGCTGCTGGCAGAGCATCAGGTCTCGCTCCTGGCGCCGGATGGTGCTCAGGTGATCCGTCTTTTCCAGCCCAGACTCCAGCTGCCATCCTTGATCTCCGTCTCGGCAGCCTGGAGCTGGACACAAAACAAGTCATCAGGATTATACGGCAGAGAGACCGATGGCTACTATGAGTACAGGAGTTTGCCAGGCAGAGAAAGACACTCGGGAAAGGTTCAATATTTGGAAAGATTTCTAATTTACATACAAATTAGGATGAAATTTGCCTGGAAATACTATTGCATGTCTGTTTTAAAGAAAGATTTCTCATGTTTCTCCAGAGGGATGATTTTTGAATGAAGCTGAAGCTAATCTTACTGGTGTGGTCGTGGAACTCTTGGAAGTTCCTAACTTCGGTTAAAAAGGTGCAGTATTTCTTTGATAACCAAAATACCCAAATAAAGCAAGTCCTTCATGTGCAGTTCTAGGACTGCACACAAAAATGTCAAATTTTTTGCAGCCCCTCTGATTCTGCCACAAAATAACGGAGCAAAAATTATTTTCAAGTGTTTTGAAAATGAAGATTTTAAATGTAAAATTGAAGAGCATTACTTTTTTATTTCTTTCCCCAGAAAGTGTGCTCAGAACTGGCGGGAGCTGCAGCAGATCCGTAGGTCAGCAGAGGGAGTCGCATCCCCTCCCATCCCAACACATCCTCCTCCAGCCAAGTGTCACACACCGAGCCTTTAAAACTGGTGGGGTTTGGGCTTCAAAAACTTAATTCTCCACCTGAGGGCTGCTGCGTCTGGGATTTCATAAAAACTCACACCACCAACGTGGTGTATGAAATATTGACACAGCTGAAGCCATACTCTAAACCTGCAGCCCTGAACACTCATGTAAAAAATGGGGATGTGCAGGAGGAAGGAGCTGCTCCCTCACCTTTTCCTGCACCTTCTCCAGCATCTTGCTCTTGGCTCGAACCTCCTCCTGGATGGAGTCGTAGACACTGAGGAGAGCCTGCTCACTGCTGTCCTCCTTGGATTCCTGCAGCGCAGCCACGAGGTGCAGCCTTCTCTCATCTGCATCTCTCTTCCGGCGTTTGTGCTTTTCCTTCAGGTCCTTGTTTTGAGCCTGTTCCCCCCGACCGCCTGCTGCTCCAGCATCTGCAGCCTGGAGAAGGGGAACACTTCCCTGAGCTCAGTGGTACTAAGAACCGGCTGCACAAGCGTGGTGGATTCCTGTCCTTCCACAGGGGACATTTGGGAAGACACAGAAAATTGGGAATTGCAACAAGATTTTCTGCCCTGAGTAATCATGGTAGATTCCACTTTTATTAACAGTTTCTGTCATAAATAGAATCCCAGAAGGAACTTAAAGAGCATCTCATCCCACCCCTGCCATGGGCAGGGACACCTCCCACTTTCCCAGGTTGCTCCAAGCCCCAATGCCCAGCCTGGCCTTGGACACTTCCAGGGATCCAGGGGCAGCCACAGCTTCTCTGGGCAAAATACTCCACAAAGGCAAATCATGTGTTATTCCAAGCACCTCAGTCAACAAGGATGTCCAGAAATCCGTATCTACACTCACAAAATTCTCTTTAAAACCCTTGTTTTGTGTAATTTATATTTAAATTTTTATTTAAATAATCATTGAATATATTACTGCATTTTATTTTCTTCCTAAGATGTACAAAAGGTGCCAAAATTACACAGGGAATTATTTTAAATGGTGGATGTGGGAGTGGCAAAGCTGAAAGCTGCAGTGTGGTTTCCATTTTGGGGCAGTATCAGCCAGAGTTGATGCTTTGTGTGACCTCAGCATTGTTAACGGAGCACTGGCACAGACCTGTGTATGAAATCATGCTCTGACATGGAAATAAAGCCATGCTCCAGAGCCATTCCTTTGTCTGCACAGGATCTGGAGCAGAGCAGATAGCTCAGGCCGGCCAGCACTGGCTCAAATTGGCTGATATCCCCTGTACTGATAACAGCCTCTTAATTATCTCCAAACCCTCTGAAATTGCTCATTCTCCCCCAGAACTGAGCTGCTATTCTGCTGCAGTGCTCCTGCCAGGTGACCTTCTCTTGCTTTGCCTAATACACGACTGAATCTGAGGATTCAGTCCTTGCTCTGCTGAGCTGCCCTGATGTGTAAAGCTCGAAAAGGCGGCTTTGAAATCCCCATACTCGTGGAACCAAACCCTCCTGCCCAATCTGCACAGAACCTGGGCTTAACAATGTGATTAGAAGGGCATTTTCCTTTGTTTGCCACAAAAGGAATAGGATTCATTCTTGCCATAGGACTAGTCCTGCAATAGAACCACTAACATTTGATATCAAATCCAAACAAAGGGTTTCTTTGGAGATCTCTCCATTAACAGACAGAACTGCCCACAAATTACAGACACTGCTGTTCTGCATTTCATAGCGGCTCCTTTTTGAGCCAGGAGAGACCCAACAGAGCAAGCTCATGCCACAGGAAAGCTGAAAGAGAGGTTAAAACCCACAGAGGGACTGGTTATAACCCACAGAACTGTTCAGAATCAAACTCTTTCATCCACAGCATATCTTGGGTTGAGCTTTTAACTGTAATATAGTTCCACACAATGGAGTAAGTGAGAAATCAGCAGAATTTGCTTCAATTGTGTATTTCTGGAGCAGCCCACGCCCCTATGCTGCTTCAGCATGTGGTGATGTACTCTGGCTGAGGGAAGTCTCTCAGAACAGCGCTCACATGGAGGAAAACCTTGACCCAGATCACCTTTGAGATGGGCTGAGCACGAGCCTCGAGCCTGCATCCCTCATATCCCACCCCTGTCCTCCAGGCCCTGACAGTGCCCCTAAAATAGGATTACTGGGAAATTTTGTTTCTGGCTGATGTGCTGCAAACACCGTGAGATGCATGAGCTGGAGGCAGAAGTGGCCTCAGTGATGGGAAGAGTTATCCATGAGCCCCAGGACAGCTGCTGCCTTACCTGTAGGGAGGTGAGAAGGCTCTGAGTGCCCTTCAAGGACCTCTTCCAAGAGGAAAAGGAGGCATCTCCATAACCTGTGTGGGCACTTAAGGCTCCCCTGCCTGCAGCTCCAGGCAAAATTTGTTACCAGGAACAGACACTTTTTGGCATCCACATTTGCTGACTTGAACATCTCCATTTTTCTCTCATAATTCTGGTGCTTGGCCTCAGTGAGCCCTGCAGGGAACAGCTCCTCATCCACTCAAACAGGGCAAAGGTAGTTCTGGGGTAAAAACAGCCCGGAGAAGAGAAGGCTCCAGGTAGACCTGAGAGCCTCTCCCAGTGCCTGAAGGGGCTCCAAGAAAACTGGGGAGGGAATTTGGACAAGAGCCTGGAGTGACAGGACACAGGGAATGGCTTCCCACTGCCAGAGGGCAGGGTCAGATGGGATACTGGGAAGGAATTGTTCCCTGTGAGGGTGGGGAGGCCCTGGCACAGGGTGCCCAGAGCAGCCGTGGCTGCCCCTGGATCCCTGGCAGTGCCCAAGGCCAGGCTGGACATTGGGGCTTGGAGCACCCTGGGACAGTGGGAGGTGTCCCTGCCCATGGCAGCGGTGGGACTGGATGAGCTTTAAGGTCCTTCCCACCCAAACCAGTCCATCATTTTAACTTGCATGTGCCTGGTTTGGGGCTGCACCGACAGCTGGAGCTCAGCAGCTGTGCTGTCTTGCCAGAAGGCACGTGCTGCTGCCTGTGGGTGCTGCCCAGGGGACAGCTGGCACGAGCCGGGACATCACTAACCTGGCAAGCACCAGCTGCTGGTCTGCAGGCAGGGAAATCCCCAGGGCAGTGACAGTTCCCGCTGCTCCAGCATTGCCCCTGCTCACCCCACCAGCATCTGTGATGGTCCCAGGTGCTGCTGGGTCCTGGGGACAAGGGGAAAACAAAGGCTGTAGCTCTGGAAAGACACAATGAGAGTCCTGGGGGAGATGAAGCACAATGTTACCCACTCAGGTTTATTCATCCCAAGGGGAGAAGGAGCCTGGAGGGTACCTGGACTGACATTAGCTCTTCATGCACTGCAGCAACAGCATCTTCATGTGAAGGTGTGTGGTCAGACGTCGTTCTAGTCCATGTGTCAGCTGAAAAGAGGAAATTCCCACAACGTTGGTAATAAGCTGTGCAAAACTAGATATCAATCTGTGAAACCATCCCCCAAAGGCTTCACCCAAAGCTATGAATGACGTGTCTGAAAGGAAAAGGGCTGTCATTCACCTACTTCTGCTGGTCAGTAAAAACCATGAAAGACTGAGAGGGCGTATCAGGTAAGGAATGCAGATTGTACAGGGCGGGGAGAGCCTGGCTCCAGAAATAATCCATTTCAGAGGCTGGGGGTGCACATGTGTAATTAGAGGAGGAAAAAATAAAGAACCTCTCAAGCCTTCACCTTAGAAAGTGATAGCACCAAAAATGAAGAATATAGGTTCAAGATTACTAGTGGGTGATGAGTGCTGTATGAGCACACTGCAAACCATGCTCTGAGGCACTGCAGGTGTCAATGAAAAGCAACAATGGAGAGGAGCTGGCAACAATTTCTAGGATGTGAGAGGAATATCAGCCTTGCAGCAAGCATGGTGTGGATAATCCACCGGGAGAGCAAGTGCTGCAGCACATTTGCATACAGAGGGAGAGACTGCGGCAGCCACCCCAGCCTCGGGAATGAGAGTCCAGAGGGATGGGGACAGACCAGTGACCTCTGCTGCAGAGACACGCTGCCCTTGGTTGGGGGAACTCTGCTACATGGCCAAGAAGCAGGCATTTCATTCAAAAATTAGGCTTTTCATTGCCTCAAGGCTTACAGGGTTGGGTCAGGTTGGTCCCGACAGGGAAAGAAGTCAGGGAAATAGGAAAGAGGACAAAGCTGGGATAGAGTCTTAAATCTGTCCCAGCAGAGGCAGAGTTCCTGCTCCTGCTGTGGATAAGGGTGGGTTGAGAGCAGGGACTGCTGCTGCCAGGCAGCACTTGCTGCAGTAGCAGCCACTGCCTTTAAAAGGCTGCAGTGGTTGCCACAGATCTGACTGCAAACAGTCCCTGCTCCTGAGGGAACCTGGGCTTGGCTGCACAGCCTCCACCCACCTCCGCCACACCTGCTTCCTTCCTGAGGAGATCCTCCAGAGCAGACACCTTGAGATCAAAGTCATCCCTCAGGCTGCTGATGTCCTTCTCCAGGCGGGCGTGCGACACCTGCTCCACTTGGTAGCTGCCCTGGAGCCAGGCCAGCCTCTCCTCGTACTCCTGCATGGCACTGCAACAGCCCTGGGACTGTTCCTAGGTCACATCCAGCTCCATTCCAGGTCACACCTTATGCCCATCCCAACACAACTCCACCACCCCATATTCACTGACTTTTTCTGTGACTTAAGTTGACACAGTAGTGATGGAAAGTGACTGTTCAGCCCTAAAAACGGCTGCCTTGGGCAGTTGTAGTGCCCTGGAATGAACTTTCTAAAGAGCAAGGAGAGAGTTTTGTTTCCCTCTGGCTCCTCATTCTTCCTCCTGGCTCTGTATTCCTCTTTTTCTTCATCTCTGTTCTAACATCTTTGACTACTGCTTTCCTCAATTCTATTCCTCCCTTCTCTGACAATTTCACATGTAGTTCCTCCAAAAATTCTTCCTGGGAATCCATTCCAATCCATTTCCAGAGAGATGGGAACAAGAGGTGGGTTGTACTAAGGCACATGGCCTCCATAACACATGGTCTGTTCACAGGAGAAGTCCGAGGATTAGAAAATAGGAAGAGAAGTGTTCTGGAAAGGCTGAACCATATTTGTAATGATTACTATGGAAAAGGTTTTAGTCAAAGCCACTCTGGGACATCGCTTCCCAACTCACTTCTCTGATCTGCTGCTTCTCTGCCTCCAGTTCCACCTGGGGTTTGAGGCAGGGAGCTGGATTTGCTCCCAGGTGAGCAGCCTCAGCAGGTAGAAGCCCTACAAAGCAAAGTAGAAATAAAAATCACTCGCAGTCACTGGGTGGGATTGTCTGCAGAATTCCTGGAAAGACAACAAAGAAGCTGGCTGCCACGAAAGAACATGGCAATCCCTGTGCTCCTTCAAACTGCACTCGCTGCCAAAATATCCACTGGGCCGGGGCTCCATAGGTGTGGGGAGAGAGGGAGAGGTTTGAGCTTTAGGGGAAATATGGAAGTAAATTTAATTATATTATATTTACAAATACAAACATCTCTTTCAACGAATAACAGGAGACTTGTTTCCAGGACTATGCTACAGACTTGGGAGATAAAAGACACTGGGAAGATGAAAAGTGCAAGGAAATTACCTTCTTTGTTCACAGCTGTTTCTGAAAGGTGGCAGGAAGGGGGAAAAAGTCATCCTACAGCCTTATTCCCCTGCTGGAAGTTTCCGTTTTTTAGGGGATAATTCTCTAAAGGTGATCAGCTCCCTAAAGACTGCTCTTCCCCATTTGTTCCAACATTTGCTATTCCTCCTCCAGAGGAAAGAGCAACTGTGCTGAGGCTGGGCTGAGTCCTGAAACACTGCCATTGCGAGGGTTAAACTTCTGTAGTGTCAAAAATTCACATTGTAGGAGAACATGGGCTGAATGCTCACTTTGAAAGCATACATATGTATATTTAATAAAGAATTTTACACTATCATTTCTTTTGCAGCTCGTTCTTCCAGCTGAAACTTCTCTTCTGCAACTGACCAAATTCTAGCCACAATCACCAAAAATAACCAAGGTTTTGAATCATGTCAGCATTTCCCAACAGACTTTGTCACTATTGAAAACACTGGATTATTGAGCTGGTCTATGCCAGTGGAATAAGGTCGGTTTGGCAGAAGTAAAGGAAAAGTCTGTAACCAGAATGGAGAACTCTTCCTCTAACAGGTAAGGCAAACGTTGAGGTGAAATTTCGCTAACATTTTATGTGTAAAACCCCCTTTTTTTGACATCTCTGCATCCAGTAAGGGCTCTCCTACCTGACAAGTCACTTGTGCCCATCTGTTCAGCCAGAATGGCCTTCAGCTTCTTAATCTCCTCCTGGTATTCCCTCAGCAGGGCATCCTTGGGGTCCTCGTTGATGCAGGGCTTGTTCTGGATGTTCTTGGCCCGATGTGCATAGCACAGGGTGCTGAGCCTCTTCTCGTAGCTGTCATCAGCCGGAGACACGCAGGCCACCATCAGGGTCCTGGTGTTCCCTCCCAGGGAGTCCTGGAGCAGCCTGGTCAGCTTGGAGTCTCGGTAGGGAATGTGTCTGCACCTCCCATCGACCAGGGCCGAGATGACGTTACCCAGGGCAAACAGGGAGAGGTTGATTTTGGTGGCCTCTTTGAGCCACTCCCCCATGGCACCAGTTCTGGACTGTCTCTCGCTTCCTGCCAGATCCACTAGGTTGAGTTTGGCAGCGCTCAGGTGGTCCTGCCCGCGCTCATCTGCACGGAAACAATTCCCAGCCAGCTCTTAGAAGGAAGCATCTCAGCAATCAAGAACCAGGACTCTCTGGGCATCACGTCCTGTTCCAGACCTGTTCTTTGTCTGCACTGGGGCTCCAACTCCCTGAAGTAAATAAACATCTACTTAATCTTAACACTGCACATTTTAGTGCTTTCCTCAACAGGATCCACAGTAAAAATTTACACCTGTTCTTATTCTCCCAGTGAGCTCTGGACACAAACCCACACACCCCTCCACGTATTTCCACAGTATTTACAATTTCAGCCAAAGTCCTCTACAAGTAACTTGATCAGACCATGAGTTTATATAACTTTTTTCCTCCTCAGATTGTTTCATGAGGGGAAACCCAGGAAGGCCCTGGCCCAGAGCAGCTATGGCTGTTCCTTCCCTGGAAGTATCCAAGGCCAGAACGGACGGGGCTTGGAGCACCCTGGGATAGTGGAAGGTGTCCCTGCCCATGGCCCAAACCCCCCGGATGAGGAGATGGATCCTGCTGAGGAGTCAAACCTGGTGAGCCGATGCCATTCCCATCACCTTAAAGCAGGAGCAGATGTGAGCTGAGGCTGCCCAGCTGCCTGGACACACAACCTTACACGTGGAATTCCTGCTTCCTGGTCTGCATGTGAGGCTGGAATGGTGTGATGGCACACATTCCCTGTGAGGAAGACAGAGCTTCTGGTTTCTTCAGGAACCCTGCACTTTCACTGGCTCCTTAACTTTCCCAGCCTCGTACAGAGCAAAGAGTTGGACACACATTCCTGGAACTGCTGTCCTGATCATTGGACCACACTCCTGGATGTCCACATCCCAAATATTCCATAGGATTGCAACCCAGATTCAAGGGAAGGGCTCCTTTAGCATTCCAAGCACAGAAACCATCGAGATTTTAACCGAATCCACCCTTTTCAAGACTGACTTCTGTTGTCCTGAGTTTTGCAGTTTCTCAGTGTTTCTCTTTGCTGTGATACTTTCTCACACATTCTGCTGTAAACATGGCCGTGGTTTCTTGACAACTATCTATGTTTTGTTAACTGTCCTTGTTGTTGTAATTCCATTCTCCTGGGCGGAGAAATATGATAGATAGATGCTTTGACCAATGGAATTGAGAGGTAGTGATTTCTACCTCCAATCCACGGTGATTTGTAAAAACATATAAATAAAGGTCAGAGGGTTCTGCCCTCGCTCTCTCTTTTTGCCCTCTCCTTTGCTCTCTCTGGGTGGTCTCTCATTTTGGCTCTCCTTTTGGCTCCTCGGCCTAGTCAGCCTCATCCGTGCTACATCCTTCCACAAAACCTGGCCTTGAAAGGAGTCAGAGTTCTGTTTTCCAGCTCTGGACACTACTGGAACATGAGCAATGAACAATCTGATGCATGAGGAAAAGCTGAAAATTCACAGGTAAACACCAAAAACTCTAAAATCTGCTGTCCCAGGATATTTCTGTTACAACAATAGATTGGTAACTGTGGAATTTAATGTTTGCTGCTGAGCAAACTTTGTTTCACTCCGGCTCATTCTCATGTGTCAAGACATGGGAGAACAGGGTAAAAACAGACGGGGCTTAAACAGAGCACCCTCCCTTATTATCCTTTCGGAGTGCTGGGGTGAGGGGGCAGTCACAAAAAGTAGGTTTTCTAACCCTTTCCCTCCTTCCCTTGGTTCACGTAAACACTGCCAGGCAATAGAAAGTTGGTTTGGTTCCTGCCAGTCCTTTTACCCACTGAGGCTGATTGTTTCCAGCTCGGAGCTCATGGTTTAGTTCCTGTGATGGGAGAGGGTCCCTAGACTCTTAAATGCCTGCAGCAGCCTGAAGATCTTCCCTGTCTAATTCCCTGACAGCCCATTGGCCTGGGCTGATGGCAGAACCCCACAACATAAAGGAATAAAACATCTACTAATCTAAATAGAAATACTGTAAAAATAAATAAGTATAAAAAATAAAATAAAAATTTTTAAAAGGTGTAAAAATCTAAGTAAAAATACTGATGGGAACTTGCATGTTTCAAACATCTGCAGTCAAGAGCCCAGTATTTTCCATAATTCCTGAACGTGTTACTTTAAAAAAAAGTAATTTTAGTCCCTTTAAAATATCATCTCCCTGTAAATTATAATTTACTACAGGCTCGCCTGGAAAAGAAGTTTGAACTCTTTATGAAGCCTAAAGATGACAACAGAAATATCAACTGCCTCAACTATTTCAGCCAATGCTCACCCCAGCAGAACCATCCTGTTTGTGGGGCTTGGGACAGAGCCTTCAACTCTCTCCTCAAATAAATATTCCATCTGTTTTTAACTGCCAAAGCTGCAGCTTCCCCACCTGCCATCCCGTTCCATGTCATGATTTCAAAGCTTTAAATCAGAGAAATTCAGGCTAGATTGAGGGCCCTGCACCAATCTGGAGTACAGCAGAGAAGTGCAAATACTTCTTTTTCCCTGTTGGGATTAAAGTTGGGATTTTACAGACCCACACAATGCATCCACTGTCTGTGCTAATTGAGGAACTCCCCAGATCCCTCACTTACTGAGTGGAAAATGAGGTACTGTCATCAACATCTGGAAACACGATTTTGGAAGAGGTTGTGTAACTTTCCCCATGACTGAAACAGCTGAGGAAAACGAAGCCAAGCTGTTCCCAGCTGGGGTCCGAGACAAGGCAGAGATTAATTCCTTTCTGCTCCCAGAAAAACCCTCTCGAGGTCCCTGCTCAGTCCCAGCGAGGCAGCTCTTCCAACTAAAGAAATGCCAATAAGATACTCATGAAAGGAAAATTAGTCACTGAAACTTCATTAAAGGATTCTTTAACTCCATCTTTTAAAAATATGCCCTATGATTAAGCTCGTGAAGGAATTCTCAGGTGATATGACCTGAATGGTTTCGGTTGGGAGGGACCCTAAGACTCCTCTCATTCCACCCCCTGCCATGGGCAGGGACCTTCCACTGTCCCAGGGTGCTCCAAGCACCATCCAACCCGGCCTTGGACACTGCCAGGGATCCAGGGGAAGCCATAACATCTCTGGGCACCCTGTGCCAGGGCCTCCCTGCCCTCACAGGGAAGAGTATTTTTCTCCTGAACCTACAACCATTTGGGATCTAAGGGTAGCTGTGGGATGCTGAGTGACCACACTGATCCTGCGCCCTGCTAGGCCCAGGCCTAAGGCAGGACATCCAGTAGCACCTGGAGTGCAGATCTCCATCCTGACAGTGAAGACGGAGTGAGAGTGGGAGGAGCCCTTGTTCTTGAGGGTGAAGCCCACTGCTCTGTTCCTGCAGCCCGTGGCCATCAGCTGCTCACACTGTGCCACACTGCGCACGGCGTGCAGGGACAGCCCCTCACGTACACCCCCTGCTCCGGGTGCTCCTTCAGCTGCCAACAGGACAGCGCAAGCCAGATCAGAACAAGAGGCACTGAAACCATGGACAATTACACTGGGAATGGCACGGAAGCTTGAGGGCTATATGAAATTAAACTGCAATATGACAAAAAACACATCTGACTGCCACCAAAAAGCCTTATTTCTGAAGGAGGAATAAAACCACAGAAAAAGAGGGAACCACCTTCATGGCTCCAAAGAATTCAAGTTAAAAGTTGCTGATTGATTCAGACATCCCCCAGGCCATGATGAACCCAGCTTCTATCCACCCTCTACCTTCTCTATTATTAAGCTGCATATTTTAAACAAGAATCAAAATACATCTCACCTATTATGGCAAAGGCTCTAAGATCTCCTCAGTCACAGGAAGCTTTTTTTAATATCAAAGCACAGATACAATATTCCCAGATATTGTTCCCGGTGCTTTGCTGAAGTCTCTGCTCTGAGTGGGTGGCTTGAGCTCACTGACAACATTCCCAAAGTCACACCCGTCACACACAGGTGAACTGTCATCATTTTCCTCCAGATTAATTAATTTTTAAATGAGCGAAAGTCCTATTCAGGCTCCTGGGTTGAGACAGAGCATTAAATATCCAACAGCATCTTCTCAACTTATCAACTACACAGATGAAAAGTTTCATATAGAATGTTAATCAACAACGGAAATATCCAAAATTTTGAGTTACCCATCAAACCTACATAAAAAATACAAAATAATCCAGAGATCCCTACACTCCTACACCAGCCCCCTCCACACTGGGAATTTTAAATGAGCTGAATTAATTTTCCACAGCTCTGTTACACCCCACATCTGCTAAGTTCATCACCAAAACTATCTTTATCATGTCAGCTGGGATATCGAGATACGGTTGTCATGATGGAGCAACAGAGACCACGTTTGGCACTGCGACTTTCAAAGAGGAGGCTCACATACTTCAGTGATGTTCACAAGAAATGATGTAAAATAGTGTTTGCTGTTAAAAAATCCCACAGAACAGAGCAGAAGTGGCTGAAAACTTAACTGGGTGGGATTTATCCTTGTTCCAAAGCCACAACTGCCCGGGATGAATGCAGGTACAACCACAGCCAGAGTGTTCATACACTGTGACTCGCCTGTGCTACTGAACCCCAGGACTGGTCTGGCTCTGTTTGGGGGTGTTGCAGAGTCCCTGAGGGACACCTGACCAAGGACATGGCTGTAGTCACTGAGGTGAAAGGCAAAGGAATGAACAAAAATGGGACTCTGGGGGAGAACTGGGGACACAGAGGAGTGCGGCGGATCGGCCTGGGATTCGTTTTGGCAGGACATGGCTCCCTCAAGTACTCGGTGAAGGCAGCTACAGGCAGTGTGACGGAGTTACCCTGGAAACTGCTCTGCCCAGCTCTGCCCTCCCAGTGCCAACTGCATCACCATGGAAACCTGTGTCACCGAGGATGTGGAACAAAGGATGGGAAACTGCAGCAGGAAGTCTCCTTCTCCCACTCTCCCTCTGCACAAGACAGGCGCAGCACACTTGGAACATGGAGCAGAGAGGGGTCTGCCTGCCTTAAAGCCAGAAACCTGTTAGAAATACCTGCCCTGTCAGGCAGTTTGGGTCTGTTGCCATCCCAGAGCGTCTCAAGGTGCTACTGCCTTGGTTTTACTCATCAGGGCAGTCCTGCAAGGAAGCAAATTGGGATGGGAGATTTCTAGCTCCCTTCAGGAACACATACAAAAGGATCTGCAAAGCCACCAAGAGGTAAATTTTATAAAGATCAGCGCCCTGATTAGGATTTCAGGAGAGTTTACCCTCCTGTGGTCCTGTAAACTTCAAATGTGTTCCCACAGGAATAATATCTGCTGTGTCCCCTCAAAACAGACCAGCCTTTTTGGTTTAGGCAGATAAAGAGATCATTTCTGGCTCCACTGGGTCAGATTAAAAATTTATAAGGCCCAGAATCCTCTTGCTTTAGAGATGAGCATGAGATGAAGAGGATGAGGAAGAAATTGTCCCATGAGCACTTTTTGTCTAGTAAATGATTTTCACAGAGCTGCTGCTGAGCTACCAGTCACTATCACGTGGGATACACTGCACATGTCTCCAACTGCATCCTGGTCCTACCTAAACTTTCACTAAAGTCCCTCAAAAGCCCCTCTTGGCTTCCATATTCCTAACACAGCTTCATATTCTGGCACTCAAGCTTCTGACAGAGACCATTGTTGCACTTCTGTAGGTCATGGTAACACCCATCTGAGCTAATTAAAGCACTTAATTAAGACACATTGAGTCCACCTCACCTCCAGCTTCTGCTTGGTGTCAGCTCCTAGCAGGTCTTGTACGTGCTCATTGCAGATCTCCAGGCAGGAGGCTCTCAGCGGGAAGTCGGCATTTTCAGCACACTGCACACCACAGGCAGGACTCGGATTGAGGCTGCACAGCACAGGCAGCGCAGGGAGCCCTCCCACCACCACCCTTCAGCACCTCATCCAACCTCCCCTGGCAATTCCCTCCAGGTGAAACCACTCCACACACTCACTGCAAGGGACTTTCGGGCCTTCCACACTTCGAGTCCATAAGGTCATCTGGGACAAGGGTGCAGCTCATCTGACTGTGGGACAGGCCTCAGCTCAAGGATGAGAAGCAGTGCACCCCAAACCCATCCCCATTCAGACTTCCTGTGCCATCAGCACTCACTTATTGGGACAGGACATCAAAAAAGTCTTTCTAGTAAAAATTTATCAACAAGATCTCTTTCACACCCACCTGTATGCTCTCAAAGATGTATTCAAACGCCCCGGGAACGATCCCTTTCTGTGAGGAAGGATCCATGACTCCCTGCATGGTGAATGACTTCCCACTGCCAGTCTGGCCGTAGGCAAAGATGGTGCCATTGTGGCCTTCCATGACACCCTGAAAGTGGGGGAAAACCAAAGAAAACAGCCATCATCTTTGCCTGACTGGAAACACATTGTCCAGATTCATTCCCAGCCCCTAAAAGGTATTTTAAAGGAAGAGCTGGAAGTAAACATCAAGCAGCTGCTTAATCTTCACACGCCATCAGAGTATAATAATTACAAAATTAGCATATAAATCAATGTTTTTCTCTCAAAACTGGGAATCTTGAAGCAACGCAGGTGTTGAAAAGCAGTTGACAACACCAACACTTAGAAAACCAGAATATTTTTGCCATAGGGCATAAAAATCTTATGAGATTCAAAGAGACAACTAGAACAATAGTTGGTTGTGGGGTGGCCAAAGGGATGGTCTCTAGCTTTGAACAATTTTTGCTTGGCAAGCTGCTCACTGTCACTTGTCCTTACTTCAGAGAAGTGTGGTAGAAACAGAAAATATATGGATTTCTTAAGGTGTAAATTTTAAAAAAACAACCTATTAATGTAGTATCTACTGTTTCTAGCCCTGTTTGTTCTCATGATCAGGAACTTCCATCTTAAAACCATCATGAGCCATTTAATCCATGTTATTTCTTCTAACAAAACTTCTTGGGGGGAGGAGGTTGATCTTTTTTGCTTAATGAGTTCATTTCTCGCCTCAGCTAACCATAAATCATTGAATTCCAGGATGGTTTGGACCTTAAAGTTCATCTTGTTCCACCACCCTGCCATGGGCAGAGACACCTCCTGGTGTGGGGAATCAAGTGGATCCTGCTCCACTTCGGGATCACGTGTAAAACTTCAGAGCCCATGTGCCAAGCTATGTATACAGAATATACTCAGCTGGAAGGGACCCACAAGGATCAGAGTCTAATGCCTGGCTCTGCACAGACACCCCAAAAATCCCACCCTATGCCTGACAGCATTGTCCAAATACTCCTGGAGCTCTTTCTTCCATTGTGGTGCCCTAAACTGCCCCCCTCCCTGGCTGCCTGCGGCTGCTCTGGGTCCCCACTCACCTCCACGAGCGGGTAGGCGATCTCGTTGTAGATGTGCTCGGTGCTGTGCTCCCCACTGAATGCCCCGTCAAAGGAGAACTGCCTGGGGGGCTCCGCGGGGGCCCCGGGGTTCTGCAGGAGGCACCAGCCCCTCACGCCGTCCACACTGACGATTGCCCGACACCCCAGGGCCACCTCACGCCTGCTCAGCGGCCGGCAGTGCACGGCCACCTTCACCGCCTCTGCGGCCATTGCCCGGCCACCGACGCACCAGGGTCACCCCACACACCGGGGTCACCCCACACACCGGGGTCAGTGACACACACCACAGTCACCCCACACACCGGGGTCAGTGACACACGCCGGGGTCACCCCACACACTGGGGTCAGTGACACACACCGGGGTCACCCCACACACTGCGGTCAACCCCACAGACTGGGGTCAGCGACACACACCGGGATCAGTGACACACACTGGGGTCACCCCACACACCGGGGTCAGTGATACACACTGGGGTCACCCCACACACCGGGGTCAGTCACACACACCCAGGTCACCCACACATGCCTGGGTCAGTCCCACACACTCGGGCCAGCCTACGCACTCAGGTCACTCTCCCCCCACAGGTCACCCCACACGCCCGGATCAGCCCCACACGGGCTCACTCGGCGGGACCGGGGGCTGGGAAGAGGCCGGGGAAAGCCTATCCCTGAGGGTCTGTACCCATTGTGGGGGGAAACACTCAGCCCTGGGGGCACGCAGGGGAAGGACCCCCGAGCCAGGCAGGCTGGGGGAGAAGGAAAGCGTATGGAGGGAAAGGGGTAAGCTGGGAACCTGTCTGAGAGGGAATTAGAGCAGGTCGGGGAAAGGAAACCTGAGGAGGGCTCTGTGGGGGGAACCCTGAGGGGAAGCTGAGGACGGGAAACCCTGAAGTTACTTTTGGGAGCCGAGACACGCCTAAGGGGGACTGAACAAGGGAAAACCCGAGGTAACCCTGCCGGGGCCGCGCTGACCAGAGGGCGCGCAGGGACCCCCGGGCGCCGGGGCGGCCTGAAGGCGGCGACGGCGGCGGCCCCGCGCATGCGCGAGTGACCGCACGCGACCGCCAGAGCGACCGGGGCCGCGCCGGGAGAGAGGCCCCGCCCATCGCGTCACGTGATGCGGGCAGGCAGGGGCNGTCACCCCACACACCGGGGTCAGTCACACACACCCAGGTCACCCACACATGCCTGGGTCAGTCCCACACACTCGGGCCAGCCTACGCACTCAGGTCACTCTCCCCCCACAGGTCACCCCACACGCCCGGATCAGCCCCACACGGGCTCACTCGGCGGGACCGGGGGCTGGGAAGAGGCCGGGGAAAGCCTATCCCTGAGGGTCTGTACCCATTGTGGGGGGAAACACTCACCCCTGGGGGCACGCAGGGGAAGGACCCCCGAGCCAGGCAGGCTGGGGGAGAAGGAAAGCGTATGGAGGGAAAGGGGTAAGCTGGGAACCTGTCTGAGAGGGAATTAGAGCAGGTCGGGGAAAGGAAACCTGAGGAGGGCTCTGTGGGGGGAACCCTGAGGGGAAGCTGAGGACGGGAAACCCTGAAGTTACTTTTGGGAGCCGAGACACGCCTAAGGGGGACTGAACAAGGGAAAACCCGAGGTAACCCTGCCGGGGCCGCGCTGACCAGAGGGCGCGCAGGGACCCCCGGGCGCCGGGGCGGCCTGAAGGCGGCGGCGGCGGCGGCCCCGCGCATGCGCGAGTGACCGCACGCGACCGCCAGAGCGACNGTGCACGGCGGGAACGCGCGGGCACGTGGGGCACGAGGGCGCGTGTGCACGGCGGGAACGCGCGGGCACGTGGGGCACGAGGGCGCGTGTGCGAGGCGGGAACGCGCGGGCACGTGGGGCACGAGGGCGCGTGTGCGAGGCGGGAACGCGCGGGCGTGTGAAGTACGAGGGCGCGTGTGCGAGGCGGGAACACGAGGACAGGTGTGCAAGGTGTGGTGCCTAAGGGCACAGGCGTGTGCATGGGGCCGGGAGTGTATGATGGCGCTGATACCCAGGTGTGCACGGGTGTGACCCCTGCTTGTGCAAGAGAGGGCAAACATGTGGATGTGCAACCTCGTGTGAGCATGAGTGCTCCACCGCAGCAGTGCATGAGGGCGCAAGAGCAGGAGGGATTGCAAGCACAAGCATGTGCTGCAGTCATGTAAGTGCCTGAGTCTGCATGGGTGCACGAATGTGGGGTGCATCAGGCAAGTGTGCGTGAGTGCGAGTTCGTGGGCTGCCTGGGCCGGAGGGTGCGTGCACATGTGTGTGAGCACGCAAGTGTGCAGCGTGTCACGCCGTGGGGTGGGTGCGAGCAGCCGGCAGCCAGCAGAGCCCTGCTCCGGATGCACGAGAGCCATTTATTGCGGGAGACGCCAGACAGCCCACGGCAGGGGGGGATAAGGCAGGCGGCAGCGAGTTAAAGCTCGGGGGATGTTGGGGTCAGCCGTGCACGAGGAGGGGGCCGGGCCTACCCCAGCTCATGCTGCACCCCGATGGGGGCAGTGGGGGCCCAGGTGGCCTCCCCCGCGCTGGCCCCGCCGCCGGGGTCCCGCTCCTCATAGCCGGGGTTACGTCGGCCGGGGGCCAGGCGGCAGAAGCAGCCCCCCTGTGTCCCGGTGTAGTGAGCTAGGAGGGCGGCCACGCTGACAAACTCGGTGTTGGAGTGCTGCCATCGGGAGAGAGGGGAGAGGCAGAAGTGAGCCCCCCGCGCAGGCTGTGCCCACGCACCCCTGCACCCCTGAACTGAGTGTGCCCACACAGCAAATCCCTGTGTGCCCATGTGCCAGCACACCCATGCACCACACACCCCTGTGGGCTCTGCACCAGGTACCCACGGAGCCAAGCATCCATGCAGCAAGGCACAGCACACCAGCGCAGGGACATGCAGAGGGACAAAACACCCTCACACCTCAGTGCCCCGACGCGTGGACACATCCAACGCGCTGACCCAGGTGCAGCCCGAAGCAAACACATCCTCATGCACCGCACACCCCCTCACCCGATGCCCCCGCAGCCGCGGACTCACCTCCACGCAGAACCTGCCCTCGTGTGTCCTGACGAGGCCGTAGCACACGACACCGCAGGGCGCCTGCACCCACAGGCACCAGCGCGGGGGCAGCCCGGACTCGGGGCGCAGCAGGAAGGCACCGGGCACATCCCGCCGCAGCAGCGCGACCCCGGCGGCCCTGGGAATGAGGCGGCGGTGGGGCAGGGCCGGGGGTGGGCGCAGAGCCGGGGGTGCCAGGGATCAGGTGCTCTCACACTCACCTGGCGATGCCGGTGAAGGCCCACACGCTCTCAGCGAGGACGCTCTCGTTTTCGGGCAAGAAGGCCAAGCTCCTCGCCCCTTTGCTCTCCCATCCCGCCGCCACTGCTGCGGGAGCCTGTTAATCCCCTCTTCGCCCCCAAACCCCCATGGTGCTGGGGCTGTGTGTGTCCCCGTGCCTCAGTTTCCCCTTGGCACTCACCGGTGTCGCGGGGCTGCTGGTGGGGCTGTCCCTCACCCCCGCAGTCCCGGTAGGCTCCCGAGCGCAGCACCTTGCTCCGAATGGCTTTTTTGCGCACCAGCACTGGAGAGCAGTAGAGATTCCCGGGGCGCCAGGCTCTGCCCTCCGCCTCCAACCGCCGGTCCTGGGGGGTGGACAGGCTGTGAGAGTGGCCTAGGGACTCTGGCCATGGGAGTATCACGCAAAATACCACGTGAAAAATTGCTGTCCAAAGGATGCAACACCAAAAAAGCTGTGCAAAACACCAAGCAAAAAACCTGGAACAAAACAGTATGCAAAAAAAAAAATAGTGCAAAATACTGTGCAGTGCAAAAAATGCTGTGCAAAATGTCACGCAAAAAAGGTCATGCAGAAATCGCCCTACAGAAAATGCCATGCAAAAAAATGCCGCACAAAACACGATGTGCAGAAGAAACGCCATTCAAAACACTGTGGAAATACACTGTGCAAAAAACCACCATGCTATGCAAAAACACAGTGCAAAAAGAGCTGTGAAGAAAACCCCCTGTGTAAAAACATTCTGCAAGGAATGCCACGCTGAAACAGCCATGCAAACCACTGTGCACAAGGTGCCGTGTAAAAATGTTGAAAGAAATTTAAAAAGTTATACAAAAACATTTCATGAAAGAAAAGTGCTGTGCAAAAACACCAAGGAAAAAATGTACTGTAAAACCTCCTGCAAAATCGCTGTGCAAAAAAATTGCCGTGTAAATTGCCTGATGCCAAACGCCAGGCAGGAAAAGGCCCTCAAGGAGAGTCTGTACAGAGCAGCGTGAGGGGATGGGCTGTGCAGGGTGGGCCCCACAAAATGCGACCTTCAAAATATCGTGCAAGAAAAGGTTGTGCAAAAACTGTACACACACCACTGTGCAAAGATAGGCTGCATGAAGAGGAAATGCAGGGAAGCACCATGCAAGACAGTACGTAATAAATAATGTGTGGTGTGACAAAGTGCTGCACAAAATGCAGGAAAAGGCCGTGCAAAAAACCCTTCTGCTAAGAGCACCATGCACAGACTGCTGTGAAACAACGGGGCTGTCCCGGGCAGGGCCAGGAGCTGGACTCTGATGGGTCCTTTCCAGCGCAGAATATTCTGTGAAGTGCCATGCGAAGGAAAGGCTGCGCAAGAGGAGCCACGCGAGACCCCGTGCACAAAACAGGCTGAGCCAGAGCAGACGTGCAAAGTGCCGAGCAGGAAAACACGGTGTGAAAAGCCCGCGTGTGACAGCGCCGTGCACGCAGCCGTGCAAGGGAGCAGCGGCAGGGCAGGGCAGGGCCGGGCAGGGGCACCCACCCCAGTGCCCAGCGCGCCGGGGCCGGCGGGCGCGGGCAGGCGCCGGAAGGACACGAGGGCGTTGACATTTCGTGACACCTCCTCGGGGTTGAGGGGCTCCCGCAGCACCCCCGGCCCTGGGAGCTCCCCCTCGCCCGCCTGCTCCTCGGGGTGCGCCAGGAGGTAGCAGAGCTGGAAGGAGCGGCAGAGCAGGAGGTGCAGCGTCTGGACCTGGGGGAGGCGAAAGACGCTGCGTGCAAATATTAAAAATAATAATAATTATGGTGTTTGGGGGGCGTGGGGGGGTTGGGCCTTCACCTCTCCCGGGAGCCCCACGAAGAGGTGGCAGAAGAGGGTGCTGGGGGGACTGTGGGGATTGCGGGCCACGAAGGCGAACTGGCGGTCCGGGAGCCTCCAGGTGCTGTAGAGGATCCGGCGCAGTGCGTGTGCCATCAGCAACGTCTGCGGGACGGGGCGGGGTGTCAGGGGCACCCAGCACCCCTGGGCCCCCCCCAGGGTCACCCCTATTTGCACACACAAAGCAGTTTCTCAAGAGAAAAGCAATGCTCAGAGAGGTACAGCCCCCCCAAAGCACCTTTCCAGCAAAACACTGACACCTCCCCAGAACCCTGACCCCCTCAGCACCTCTGACCCCTCCTGCCAACATTCCTGACCCGCCTCCCCAGCACCCGTCACCTGCCAACCCCAGCAACCCCGACCCCTCTTNACCTCCCCGTCGGCATCGTAGACCTTCAGCCCCTGCAAGCTGAACCTCAGCACCACCGACCTCCTCCTGGGACAGTCCTGGCCGGGGGAGATATGGCATTGGGGGGCTGGGCTGTGCCCACTGCGGGTGCCCCGATTATTTGGGGTCCCCTGTGTTTCCCGTGAGGGAAGGAGTGGTAGATCCCGACCTTCAGCGCCCGCAGCTGCTCCTCCAACTGCCCCGGCGGCTGCTGCAGGTCCAGCTCCTCCACCATGAAGGATCCCACGTACTGGGGGGCCAAAAACCCACCCATGTCAGCAACAATTCCCCCCCCCCGGTGTCCCCCAGGGCAACCGGCCTGCCCACGCTGAGAGGTCTGGGGAGTCATGAGGGTGCAACCGCACCCAAATCCCATCTCGGGTTGTCACCCCCCCACCACGGGTAAGTCACCTCCGCTGGCTTGGTGACAGCCCGGGCTCGCTGCTGGGGGCCCGCAGGGTCCGGGCCCCGCCCGTTGGCCGGCTTCTTCTTCATGGCAGCGGGCTTGGGGGTGAAGGCTGGATCAGGATGGGGGTAAGCGACTCCGATGCCGCATCTGAGTTATCCGGAGCCCTCCAGGGCGGTGGTGCTGGAGCAAGCAGGAGGAGCCTGGGTCCTGCCCCCGGTCACTGTCCCTGCGAGGAGGAGGGGACAGACACAACCTGTCCCCACTGTCCCCTGTTTCCAGCCCGCTGAGCCTGGGGAGGTGCTGCTGTCCCTGCACGGAGCTCCCCAAGTCCAGAAGCCAATGCAGGTGTCCCCAAGTCTCGGCCCCAATAAAAGGGTCCCAACTCCAACACAAAGGTCCCCCTGTGAACCCAGGTGCCATGCAGGGCTCCCCACAACCTGACCCCGACCCCAAGGCGAAGGTCCCTATGTCCCAACCCCATCACAAGGGTCCCAACATCCTGACCCCATGGGTGATGTGAGGGTCCCCATCTCCTGTTCCTGAGCTCCATTGGAGGGTCCCATGTCCCCACTCCAAGCAGCATGCAGGCAGTCCCCCACACCCTGATCCCGAGGGAGATGTGAGGGTCCCTAAATCCACACCCCAAACGTGAGGAATGCAGTGCCCACATCCCACCCCCAAACGAAGCCCAAGCAATCCCTGCATGCCGAACATACACTCTGGACCCCAAGTCAGGTGCATGCAGTCCCACATCCTGAACTCCAGCAAGGTTTTGGGGTCCCCCACATGCTCCCCCTCCCGTGCTCCACCCCACGTCCCGCCAGCCACGCAGCACCGAGACACCCGTGACACTGCAGGGATGATCCCAAAACACCAGCGAGGAGGGCAGCAGGTTTGGGGGTGCTTTTTGGTCCAGAGCACCCATGGAGGAGTGTGCCGGGCCCTTCTCCAGCCGCCCACAGGGGGCTTGTGCTCCGCAGCCCTCTGCCGGGCTGAGACCAGCGCAACTCGTGCCACAGAGGCCCCGCCGCAGCCGCCTGGGTGCAGACGCGTGAAAGGGGAGGGTCCCGCTGCCCCAGGCGCATCCTGATGCTGGGGGCGGAGGGTCCCTGCGGTGCCGTCTCCCCGACACAAGCCCAGGTCGGCCCCTCTCCTTCCCGGCACAATTTGGGGGTCTCCCCCATCCCCCAGCCAATCCGCGGACAGGCAGCCCCAAGCCCCGCCCCCCTTTTCCCACGCTTCATTTCTCAATGGAGCCCCCAGCCCACTGGCCACCCTGGTGGTCCCCAGGGGAGGGATGCTGACCCCCAAAATTTAGGTGGCGTCTGACACCAGATACGGAGCATCCCCTGGGACCCCCGTCCCGCTGGACCCCCCCGGCTCACGGGCAGCTCTCGCTCGGCTGGCTCCGGAGACACGCAGGTGAAAAATTCTCGGTGCTCCGGCTCTCGGCCTCCGCTGGCTGTTTTTCCTTCGCCGGTGGCCCCTCCGGCAGCTGCGGCCGCGGCGTAGGGATGCTCGACCCGCGGGTGTCAGGCCCTCGCCGCCAGCCAGGCCCCGGCGAACCCGAGCCCACGGAGCCCACGCCGGGCACGGGGCAGGCAGCGAACTCCCATTTCCTGCCTCCGATCTGCCCGCGATGAATCACCGCAATTTTCCTCCTCGGTTCTCTCCGTTCCTTGGAAGCGGCGGCGAGCAGGAACGCTCGCTCGGGATTTTGGAAAACGCGGCGGCAACTGATTTTCTCTGCGTCTTTTCCCGTCTCCTCCGGCGTGCCCGGCGGAGCAGCGATTTCTAACCCTCACACGTACACACGTGGTTGCTCGCTCGCCACCCCCTGCCCTGATGCTCAGACCCTTCTCACCCCAATTTCTACATTCCTGTGGAGTTTTGCCCACCGCTGCCTGCTTTTGCTGGAAAAAAAAAAACGAGGAGAGGCGGCTCTGGCCTCCCTGCAGTGCAACCACGAAACCCAGAGCCTTCCTCGCACCCTCTGGGCTGGCCGAAGTGCAGCTGCCCCCAAGCCCAGGGACGAGCTTGGCTGCTGGAATGGGAAAGCGGCCGTTCGGGGAGGAGACGGGGTCTAACCCTCCGTAGTGCATCAAAAAATCCCCGTCCCCTGGCCCAGCAATCCCGAGGGTGTGAGGAAAAGGGTCCGACCGGCAGCGTTCAAACCTTGGGTCATTGCCAGCGCCAGCTGCTTCAAGCCACCACGAGCTGCAATGGCAGAACCCCCAGATTGATCGATAGTGGAGAAACCGTGGGAAAAAAAGGAAAAAAATAGGACAGATGGGGCTGAAGAAACAACATAACGGAGCCTGGTCTGGCCAGGAAGCAGAGACTGGAGAAGAGTGAGTGGCAGAGCCGGCAGAAACCCCCCAGAAGGCGTTTGCTCTGCTGGCAATGAAGATTTTCCCATTCAATCCCAGCCACTGCTCCTGGGAAGAAAGGAGCACCCCTCTGGATTAAATACAACCAACCCTGTGCCTTTTTTTTTTTTGGCTCGGTGTGCAGAAATCACTTAAATCAAACCAGAGCCAGAGTCTGGTGATGACCAAGGTTTTGGCACAACTCTTAATTCAAGGTGCTGCTCAGATGTGAGAAATCTGTGTCATCCAGAGCTGCATTTTAACAAATACCCATGAGATTGTTGGTGTGGGAATGCCATTGGGAAGAGGGAGGTTGAAAAATGCCCAGCAGCTGGGTGAAGACTCCTTATCTCCATCAATATCCTAACATTGAGAAGTTTCTCCGGTGCGTCTCACCACAATGCCAACAAACCCTATGGCTTCGGTACAAGCAGCCCCAGGAATAAGCCATTAACTAATGTTTCTAATTGCTTTACATCCCTGTGGATCATTCTTTGATCAGAGCTTTCACTCTGTTTCCCATCAGCTGTGATTTTTAACCTGCTGTTTGTACCCTTCTTACAGGGTTGGGAACAATTTAGGCCATTTCTATAGGAATTTTTTTAACTCCCGGTTAGAGGTAGCACACTGGGACAGCAGCTGAAAAGAATAAATTGTATGAAGCTATTTTCTCCCTTTTTGTGTAATTCCTCTCCCCACAGCTCTTTGCAACAGCAGGTTGGAGCCTGTCAGGTCCCATTGGCATCGCTGCCCTGGGCATGGCAGAGATGAGATGTGCTCTGGAGGCAGGTGCTGCTCCACTGAGCAGGACAAGGAGGGAAGGTGTCAGCTGGGCTTTTTTGTCCCCACTGGTCACTGACAGGGGAGAAGAGGACCAGCAAGAGGTTCCAACAGAGCTTTTTTTCTTACTCACCTTTGTCTCCAGAGAAACCAGGGAAGAAAAAGGTCAGGAGTTGGTCCAGTTACAGAGCTTGGCAGTGGATCAGGCTAAATCATGCTGGCTTTGAACAAAGATCTGCCTCTGCAGCAATCCTTGGTGACTGTATTCCCTCCTCTCTACCTTTCCAGGAGGAGAAGCTGTGGCGAGGAGAGAATGCACACAGAAGGCAGGCCTGGAATCTAGTTTCATTTTATTTTAGCAAACCGCATGTTCTTCACTTATCAACATCTCTACATTAGCAATTGTATAGCTCTCCAACTTCTCTTTAAAAAAGGGTAAACAAGAGGTGACAAACTCAGGCTTTTCATCTCTTAAAAACATTTGAAAGTTGGATTCAAGAAGATTTTGATATATTTTGGTTTTAAAGTAACAGATGTGGTGTGGAAACAAATCAAATCACCCGCCTAACTGAGAGCTGCCCCTTTTGGAGCCCCTCTGGCATCAGACCCTCAGGACCCAACTCACCAGCCAGCCCTGGGCCTGTGGCTCTGAGGGAAGCAGCACCTCGGGGCTCAGTGCAAGTGCTGTATGTACACGGCTCCCTCAGGGAAGCGCCAAGGACCTCGGCGTGCAGGGACCTCGGGAGGGCTCCTCTGCCACGGCACCTTCGCATTACAGAATCACATTCCCCCAATCATTCTGTTCCTGCTGTCTAAAGATATAAAGATCTTCTTTGAAGAATTGTTTTAAAAGCCAACCCTCCCCCCCAAAACCCACATGGAACACCATAAATGTACAGATTAGAGACGTCCTAGAAAAGTCCTAAAATTATTGCAGAAAGTAAAGATGACTCGTTCCAGGGGAGGGGCAGGCATGAGGCACAGCATCAAGATCTAACAAATGCTCAGGTTGGTTTGATTTAGTTTTCAGCTTTTCCCCATCGTTCAAGAAAAAAAAATTAAAAAAATTAAAGAAGTATTTAAGCATCAGAACTAAAATACAAATGCACGTTGACTTATAAAACAAGATTGTGGATTTGAGCATGGGATTCCCTGACACTGGAAACATTTTACTTTTTTGCCCGGAGAGATTTCCTCATGGTGGATTTGCCCTTGGCAGAGGGTTTCACCTCCTTCCTCCCGCTGGCTGCTGGTTTCTTGGAAGAGCTGCCACCGGAGGCTTTCTTGATGGCTGGGGCTGCTGGTTTGGCTTTCTTTGCAGGGGTTTTGACCTTGGGAGGGGGCTTTGCTTTACCCCGGCGGGCGGCTGGGGTTTTCCTTGGCTTGGGCTTGGACTCCCTTCGCTTCATCGGAGGGGCCCTGCTCCGGGATTTGGGAGGTGGTCTCTTCTGCATCCTGCCGGGAAGAGAGCACAAGAGCTCAGTGGAGGCACAAACGGTACCCAGAGCAGAGCTGCTGTCAGCAATTTGCATCTTGGCATCCCTGTCCTTTGCCAGCACATTCCATGAGCTAAATCCCAAAGTGCAAGAGCTCCTCTGGTAGCTCCACACGAAGCACCTCCCATCCCCACAGAGCTGCCAGAGAGGCTTCCAACCCCTTTATTAGGCAAATAAACACACAAATAATGACAGTGAATCAGTCAGCTGTCAGAACAATTAAGGGCCCTAAGCACTATCTCTCCCCTCCAAATGAGATTCTATTATTTAAAAAACAACACTCTTATTAAGTCCACATTCTGAGTGAGGCAGGTCTCATTATCTGGCTACAGAGCTGCAAATAATTTCTGTATGGAAGAATTTTTTTAAAAAAAACAATAAATACAAAAAGTTCTATGTGAAACATCACACTTTCTAAAGCAGGAGACTAAAGGCAACACAAAGAATAAACACAGGCTCTCATCTGGAGGAGAAAAGAGGAAGGCTTCGAATGATGGAATGAGGGAGGTCAGTATCTCTGGAGCAAGGAAAAATTAGAAACTTCTGCCTGTGAGCAACAGCCTTGTGGACAGGTGACCACACCAAGGGACACACACACCTGAGCACTTTACAGCTGTGACAGACACTTACTTCACCCAAAGGAGCCTACTCATCTCTCATGCTGCCATACCTCTTCTTTGGTGGTGGCTCGTCCTCCTCAGACTCTTCCTCTTCAGACTCTTCCTCCTCAGATTCCTCCTCTTCTTCCTCATCAGATTCCTCGGAATCCTCATCTTGCTGCTTCTCTGGGTAGAGCACATCTGGGCTACAAGAGGCGTCTGGTCAGAGTGTGATTTGCTTCTAAGGATACGACTCCTGGGCAGACAAGCCCTGGGTAACCCTGGCTCTCCTCTGGCACTGCAGCTTTCCCCTACGGTTACAGCTTCAGCCTAATCCAGAAATGCCCCAGGAGTTCTGTGACTGCTGCTGTCCCAAACCAAGGCTACTCAGGTTATCAATAACCAAGGTTATTTCTGCAGTGGCAGAAACATGACAGCCTGGGAATGCACCAGGCCCTACGCTGTCCCTTCTCCATTTCTATCCCTCACTGCTCCTTCCCTGCAAACCCAGGGAGAGAAAGAACAATGGGGCAGGATCAGGCTCCAGCAGCTGAGCATGGCTGGAGCTGTGAGGACTCGAGTGCAGTGAAGGGAGCAGGGGAGCAGGCACTTAATGACTGTGCTGCCATTTGGCTCTTCCTGGGACACCAAGGCCCCATCCCTGGGCTCCACATGGCCCAGCACAACACCAGCTCACAGCAGGAGAAGAAAGGCTGGCTTAGTATCAGAGTATCTAATCTAGGTCATCCTCCCTCCTCCCACCTCTCCTCCCCGAAGGAAGGAACAGCTGGGTCCTGCTCCTCAGGAGTATCCTGGCATGGAAAGCCCATCCCACTCCCTGCCCAGGTGAATTGGTTTTAGCACAGGAACATTTCAATAGCCCAGCCTGCAACAAAAGCAGCACAACCTGAGAACACTGAGCCTAGTATTGCTACTGCCCTTATAAGCTTCCCTTGCTAATGAAGTCAGCTTTTTGTTCACCCAAGCAATGCCCTTAGCAAGAGCATGGGTGACAATGTGGAGTTCACTAGGGATTAAACCCTCCACAACCTCCCTGTAAATAGGAGGTTGGCTCATGAACTTCAGCTCTGCTACCTGAGCTGTGCAAAACTCCTGAACACCATTTTACAGCCAAGCTCTTTACCTGGGATAATAAGGGAAGCAGAGCTGAAAGGTTCCACTGAAGCCCTTCCCAGAAATTTGCTCCATCCAGCCATTCTTCTCACATTTCTGCAGGGTTCTCTTCAGTAGATGCACTGTGAAAAAGAAAAGAAATCAGAGAAAGGTTGTATTACTATCTTTATCCTCTTGTCTGATCTTACTGCTCTCTGCTGTGCCCTCTGAAATCAGAGCTAGAGTCAGGATGGGAAATCCTCTCAATTTCGAGCAAGATACAAGATATTGTTCCTGAGCACTTGGCAAGAGTGGCTTTGAATTCTCCAAAGGAAGGTGTCAAGAACAGTGCCTGTTTCTGATGTCATGATCATGGGATGCTCCTTCATAAATCATTCGACAGCACCACGTAACTACTTCCATCCAAATTCACGCCAGGTCTCAGACTGTCCTCCAAAGTATGTTTTAAAACAAGCCTTTTACCCTGGTTTTGATCTCCTCATGTTCTAACTGTTGTATGTGTTGCATCCTTCTCCATACTGTGGTTTGCTTTTTGCTTTGTTTTTTAAAGGGTAAAACACTTGGTCTAGAAGTACAACAAATGAACTTTTTATTCCAGACTTTTACTCCAGCCATTCCATTGTGCACTGTGCAAGAATTCTAACTCCAACTGTGCAAGTACAGGGGATCTTTGTCTCTGGCAAAGGGCTGGGGTTGTTTAGTCAGTTCAGAACCATTTCAGCTTGAATTAGAGGGGCCATTTACATGTTGAGCTCCCAGGGAAAAACAAGGTTCACTCTCAAGCACATTCCAAAGTTTTTATAACCACAAGACTGGTTTTACTTGGGGTACCAAAGATCAATAGCAGCACATAAAGGACTTGACCCGTCAAGTCCAGTTCTGAGATGAGTCTTAAACCGGGGAGGAGAGCAGAGCTCTGGCTCTGCAGTGTGCACCCGCCTGCTTTTCACATCTCACCAGATCTTCCTCCGGCTGCTCTCAGAACAAAGCAGAGATCATCAAAATTCCTCTTATGTAACGGAAGGAGAAAGAAAACAACAGATTGCAAGCTCAGATTTCCTTATCGGCCTTGCAGAGTGACAAGCACTGGAGGCTGGCTCAACGCAGGCCCCAAGGACCAGGGACATTTCCAATGCTTCTGAAAATAAACCATGCGAGGGCTTAGGAAGCCTGGACACTCTTTTCCCTGCCCCAAGATTAAGAAGTCACACTCAACATCAATTTCTAACTGGCAGAAGGCCTCAGGCAGCTTCTTCAGCCCTGGAACCTGTGCTGTGTATCAGTAACCCTGCATCAAACAGCTCTGCTGATGCTGTGCTTCACTCCAGGCTGTGGGATCAGCAATCTCCGCTCTGCTCCTGAGGAATGGCACCAGCTCAGTGACACCACAGGAACAAACTGATCTATGTTCTGGTTTGAGCAGAGACTGCTGTGAGCTCAGCCTGTCTCAACTGACCTCCAGCACCAACCAACTGCATCGGGGCTCAGCCCAAATAACCCAAAGAAGTCATCAGGAGATCTGCTAAAAAACCTCTGCTCATGCAAAAGTCAAACCAGACATTAGTGTCACTCCTGGGAACAAAGACATGCCAAATCTCCCTTCCAAATAAAACACGATTGCCTTTTCTCCTTATTTGCTTGACCTTTTAAAAACCAGATCCAAAGTAGGGCCTCAAACAAATCCGCAAGAGGGGTGTTTGTGAATTTTTTTAGTAAGTTAAACTATGCAAGTTCTCGAAATAAAAAGCAATTAGGAACTGCATTGATGCCAAGCTGTCCCTTTCAAAGCAGAGAAAGACAGATGAAATCAACTTCGTGATTTAAGAACAATAAAGTACTTGAATACTATTCCCCCTTCCTGGCTATAGACAAGAGAATCATGCATTCTGTGTCAGGAACCGGCCTTTGTCCGGCTTGAAAGGGACTGATGGGAATTAAAACCACAGAGCATCTCTGCAGCACAAAGAGCTGAGCAGCTGCAGCTGCCTGCAAGCTCAACAGAGCAGTTTAAAGGTGCTGCACAGGCACATCTGCAGCTGCAGCACTCTCCCAGCATGCAGAATAGAAGCGTTACATGGACCAGTACTTTACCCTGGAAGTTGGAGTTGGTCCCTGGGTAATTTTCCAGGATATACTTCTTCAGCGCTGTGGTGGAGCAGGTCTTCGGTTCGTTCATGGCCGCAATAGCAGACAGGATGGCATCTTCCATCAGAGTCCCACCCAGCAGGGGCTTCTCCCCTGATTTCTTCAGCTATTTTCCAAGGAGGAAGAGAAAAGCATCAAGACAAAATTCTCCCAAACCAGGTCAGGACAAGCTCCTCTGCACCAGGTGGGTCGGCGCTCCTGCATTAGCACAGATACGTTTAATATTAAAACACTGCACAGGGAACGCTGCTCTCCCAGCTGTCGGTGGGAGCACAGGCCTAGTCAGTCAGCTGGCCTGGGGTGCTTTACCAGCAACACCTCACCCCAGCCCCCAAATACACTGCAAGGATGTGGCAGTCTAAGGGCCTATTGCTCAGAGAAGGAAAACCAGCAAAATAAATCACATCTTCCTCCATCCCACGGACCAAATGTGCCAAAGAGACTTCTGTGGCACACACATGAGTAAAAGATGTTGCAGGCATCTGGGGTACCTGCTTCACTTCCAGTTAGGGATGGAAAGGAAAGCTTACCCCACCAGCTCCCTACTGTGCTGGTGAGTCAGAGCTGAGCAGTGCGTGCAGCACACTCAGCGAGGGAACAGGGGTCTGCTCCTGAAACGGAGACCGTGAGGAGAACAAGAGTCCTACTGCTTCATAGCTGGACAAGTGTTGAGCATGCTAGGCTGCTGAAGAAAGGGCTACCCAGTGAGAACCAGGGGAGAGGGCGCAGTAACTGACATCCAAGGCTTGTGGTCAACAAAGATGAACCCAGTCTCTGACCTGGAATGTCCCAGACGCTCCCTTCCCTGTGATCTGCTCTAACTGGCCCTTCTCTACAGCTCTCTGCAGGGCATTCTTCAGCAGCTGGGGTCTGAAACACAGGAGAAAGCTTTACTGACACACACTGACAGCTCCAAAAACAAACAGAGAAACAGCGCTTTGCAGCGTGTGAGCAGAGCAGCGCTCGGAGCGCTGTCTGCCTACACGCAGACACTTTAAATGGAGCCCTGTCAGCGAGGCTCATTCCCTGGGCAGAGCACAGCTTCGCGGCAGGAGTTGAGTGGCGGCGCGTGCTCAGTGTCACAGCACCGCCGGCAGCTCCGGCATGTGGCCGTGCCAAGGATCCACTCACCTTGAGCAGCACACTTGGACGTGGTGGGCACTCAGCTCACAGGCAAACAAGAGGCTGACAAAACCCCGCTCGAGGTGACACACAGGGTTTCCTAGTTTTGCTGCCCAAGCCTCACTCGCTCTGTACAGGTCAGCTTAAAGATTACTGTACGTGTGTGCCGGCTAAATCATCCAGATCCAAGTGGATGAGACCTCGAGGAGAGGCCTCCACATCCAGGCAGTAAAGGGATGTGAGTGTGGTTAAGGTGTGCAGAGCAGTGCTGCAGTTGGTGTCAGGAACAAAGATGGGATGTGGAGGGATGCAGGAAAAGGCACAGCTTTCCCTCAAGCTTTCCCACAGGCTCTGCAACTCGGAGCAGCACCTGGCTGCTTAAATACTGGACTGAATCATTGTGAAGTGAGACAGAGCCAGGGGAAGGCCAAGCTTCCCCAGTCCTCTGCTTGCTAAAGCAACTCCAGCACTTACCTTATATCTACTTTGAGTTTGGGGTAATACTGAGACACATATTTCTTGATCAGGCTGTATGAAGCCTCCTTGGGCTCACACAGGCGGGTGAAGGCCAGCGGCAGCACATCCTCCAGCTTCACCTGCTGCTCTGCACTCGGAGCCAAAGTGCTTTTCTGAAACACACAGACTTCTATGTATCAGCAGGGCCTAAAACTCTAGGTTTCTGAACCAACAGTGCACATGTAGGGAAAAGTGCTCCCGAGACTGGCTACAGAGCTGGAAACTCAGGTGCTGTAAGGCAGCTCTTTAGCAACTTAAAAAGTTCCGCACCTTAAGTGAAATTGAGCAAATTTGGCTGAATTTTCATAGAAGTTTTAGGAAAACTTTACAAATCCAAATTGCTGAGTATCTAACAACATCTGTATTTTTAATTATTTCCTTCCTCTTGTTATAGACATTTTCCTTTGCCACCCTTCAATGAGAGGGGAGAAAAGCCATAGAATCACAGAATTATTCAGTCTGGAAAAGCCTTCCAAGATCATTGAGTCCAAACATGAACCCAGCACTGAAATATTCACCACCAGACCATGTCCCCAGGTGCCACATCCACTGGTTTTCTGAAGGCTTCCAAGGATGGTGACTCCCTGGATCCCCTGTGCAACACTTTACAACCCTTTCCGTGAAGATGATGATACATGCTGACACAAAACTTAAAACTTGTCAAAGACAGGACCTGCTTACACCAAGCAAATCTTCCCCAAAATGAACAGCTAAACAGGAGTCCTTTTTTTTTTCTTTAAATAACACAATAAAATCTTGATTGAAGCCAACATTCCATTCTGAGTTTTCCTCCACCCCTTTTGTTCCTATGAGAGGGGATGATCAGGGAAAAATGGTCTGTTATTTATACAGAAAATGTGCTGAAGTTCAGTGATTTGATGCTGAACAGCAGCTCTGCAAACAGTGCAGTGGATGAGGGAGCTGCTGCCCTGCCAGCTGAATTCATCCAGAATATTTGTTCTGCTGCAGCGCAGAGAAAGTAACTGGGAACAAAGACACCCATGTGCCACAGGGAGAGGTGATGTGTCTGCAGGTATCAGGTGCCTTGCTCATGCTTCCCCTGGAGCCAGTGAGCTCTGTTTAAAAAGTTCCACTGCAACTAGTTTTCTCCAGGGCCCTACACCAAGTGTGTGAACATTTCCTTCAGTTTTAGGGCTTTTGGTCTCCCCAGGAGGCAAGAGATGAGCATTAGGTATTACCTGTCTAACTTCACCTGTCTAATCCCAAGGGATTGGCAAATCCAGCTAAACATCTTGTAACTGCAGCGTTAGGAATGTGTTTCACACACTCAGCACAGCGTGGCACGGAGATCAGCAGTGGCTGGAACCACAACTACCTGTGAAGCTCAAAAAACCCCCCTTCACATTACTCCACAACAACACCTAGCATCAGCAGCTTTCTTCCAGAGGCCTTAGGATATTTTCTTCTTGCTCTCTCTGTCCTCACAACTGATGGGAAAACATTTGGGAAAACATTCCCCTCAGTCCTAAAGACTGGAGTCTTCCTTTTATCCACACAACAGATAAAACACACGCAGCAGTAGCACAAAAGTCTCTTCCAATACCTGACAGGCACCTCTCTTTGCCAGGTAAACACAGGAAGAGTTTCATGGTTATTCAGTTTTCTGCCTCTGAATCAAAGCTTAGGGGGTTAATGTAAACATTTTAAAACTGAGATTTCGATCATTCGACTTGGGTTTAATGCCTCGTAGTAGCTGTTTGATTCTGATACCAGTGGGATGTGGGTTTTAATTGCTGTACTTGGGGAGAAAAAGCACAGCAAGGAGGAGAACACTGGGTTGGGGTCAAGTACACTGGCTAGGGTACATGTGCTTCAGTGCAATACATTTCAGACTGCTGTTTAAAGTGATCCTTACCTTTCTGTCTCTGGCTTTTGGAATAGTTTTTCCTGCATTAGACACCACCACAAAGCTCCCAGAAGCTCCCTTTCCTTTCACCTGGTTCAACAGAAAGTCCATTTCAGTCCTTAACAGAGTAACTCAGAATAATAACAACCTGAGACTCACTGGCATCATGATGCAGATTTTGAATGCGCTGTCACCCTGCAGTGGGTTTTTACAGCAGAGGCCTGATTTGAACCCACTGAAACTTCAGTAAGATCAGAAACTGCAGCCAGATATTAGGACATACTCTGCTCTCCTGACCAGGAGATCCTGACAGATAACACAGGCAAACACAGGCAGTGCTAAAACCCACACTGTTGCAGAAGTGACACTGTGGACTCACGCGCTGCTGCAACGCTGTGTGACACAACACCCAGAAATGGCCACGAATTGCACAAAAACCAACTGTGCTAAACGTGTAACGGACACAACAGTGCTGAAATCCTGCCAGGGTCCAACAAAGCAGGGACAGAGGTTGATGAACCTCCATGAGGGAGAACATGGTCATTCCACAGACCTGCTAATGGAGTTAAGAAATTCCTGTGCAGTTCCCAGAATCATGGAATGGTTTTGGCTGTAAGGGATCTTAAAGATCACCCAGTTCTACCCCTGGCCATGGACAGGGACCTTCCACTGTCCCAGGATGCTCCAAGCCCTGGCCAACCTGGCCTTGGACACTTCCAGGGATCCAGGGGCAGCCATAACACCTCCGGGCAACCTGTGCCAGGGCCTCCCCACCCTCACAGGGAAGGATTGTTTTCCAATATCCTGTCTAACTTTGTTCTCTGGCACTCTGAAGCAACTGCCCCTTGTCCTGTCACTCCAGACCCTTGTAAATAGCTCCTCCTCAGCAATGCCATCTCCCGTGCTGCTGCACAAAGCAGCCCTTACCTGCCTAATGATTCCCCTCTCCAGCTCCCTTTTCAGTGCTTGCTTCAGGAGGTATCCCCTCCTCTCCAGCTCCAGGGAAGGGTATTTGTGGATGATGTATTTCCGTATTGCAACGACCGAGGCACCGCTCTTCTGAAAGCAGGCCTGAAACAGAAACAAAACATTCAAAGCCACCTGCACTGGAATTATCCTGAGTGGGGCTGGAAAAGCAGGGATTGGACTGATGCACACAGGCCACCACAGGATGCCAGGCCTGGCCTTTTCCCCACTGTGACTCAAGTATAAAACATGACTAACAAAATACTTAACTCTCCCCTTCTGAGTAGCTGAAGGCAACACAAACAACACAAAAGCAGCACAGCAAGCACGTATCTACTACTCCCCTGCTCTGAAGCACTCACATGGAATGGCTTAAAATACAAAACACAGTCACCTTTTGGCAAACCAATGCTGCACAACTGATTTACTAACACTTTATTAATGTCAGACAGAGTAATAATTAAGTCAGAACAAGCTGGCAATTTTTTTTTTTTTTAAGAAAATGGTGGATTGACATTAGTAAGCCAGTGAAAAACCTAAAGTGAAGTTCATCTTGTGAAGATAGATGGAAAGGCCATGCAATTAAGGCTGGTGGAGTCCAGGCTTCCTCTGAAGGGAGCAACCAAGCCTTGAGGAGAGCGCAGCAGCACAGCTACAACAGCACAGATCTCCTCTTACAATCAGGAAGGATAAAGTAAACCAAGACTAACACCACTTTGGAATGCAGGTTTACAGTATCTCCATCTGTCCTGAGCTAGAGTAAGTTCATGCTAAAAAAGCACATGTATCAAACAGATGGATGATTCCAGGTAAATGAAGTTAAGAGTGGCTAGGAGGCACAGCAAACAAAATAATGACAGCAATCAACCAGGTTATGCCACCCTAGCTGTTCCTCACAATGTAATTAGGGAGGAAAACAAATTCTACACAAAGAAATCAGCTACAGGACCCTTCATCATCCTCATGGACTCACATGTCAGCTCCTTGGGATTCCAGGCACAAGCACACCCATCTTACACATTCAGCTCCCTGCTAACACACAGCACAGTCACCCGCACCTCGGTGAGCTGGAATCGTGTGTTCTAGGACATAAATAGTTCTGCTTTGTGACAGATGAATAAAAACCACATTTGGATCCTGCTTACCTTGATGGCCTCGGTTAAAATCGCATCCATTTTGGGCCGGGAGGTGGCTGCCATCTGAGTCTGCTTCTGTGCCCGAGCCAGTTGGCTGGCAGAGAGCGTGGCCCACGCAGGGATGGTCTTCTTCACCTTCTTCTCCTTCTCCTTAGACTGATCCTTCTCGCTTAGGGAAAACACAGAGCAATAGTAAGACAAGAGGCACTAAAACAAGCTAACAAACAGTACAACAACAACAACAACAAAAGCCCAGAACATCTGACATTATTTATACTAACATAACTTAAGGGTTATTTTGATGTTTCTATTAGCAAAAAAGAGACCTGGTATTGATATTTGAGAGCAGCAGCTACACATAATCAGCAGCTTTGTCCTGAGAAGTATCTGGAGGAGAAGCATCTCAAAGGCATGCATCTCCTCCATCTCTCCCACTGTCTTCTCTCTGTAGAACCAGACTTCCTTCAGTCCTACCCAAATCCCTGAATTCAGCGCCAAGCGAGCCTTACTCCTTTTTGGTTTCTTCTGAGGACTTTGTTTCCTCCTTCCCTTCATTCTCAGGTTCCTTTGGCTGTTCTGCTTCACTGGATGCAGCAGGTACGGTTTCAGTCTCTTGTTCCTCTCCAACAGAGGCAGATTCCTCAGAGGTGACTTCTGCATCTAAAAAATGTGGAAAAGCATCAAGCTTCTGTCCAAAACCAGCTTTTATTCTTTAGGAAGGTAGAGAGGAAAAAAAGCCAAACTTAAGAACACACCCCACTAATTATTTCCCGCCAATTTATTTTCACGAATTTAAATGTGTTATTTAAAAGCAATCTAAAAAGTGAAGAGAAGTACTGAAAAGAGCTTCAATAAAGATGCAATCAGTCCTCAAATGCCAGAATAACTGCAAACATCATCATGCAACATTTTCACATTTAACCAGCTCCGCCAGTGCTCTCCTCTTAACTCCACAAGCTGCTGTTTCAGACAGGTCTGGGATTCTAAGAAGTAGCTTTGCTTATGAACCAGTTGTTTTCAAATACGAAAGCACCTGAAGGATAATTACAACTTCATCACATTTTTCCAGACTTGGCAAAGTTTTGGGTAGCGCGTGCATTGGCAGGAGCACTTGTATATCAGAACGATCAAATCCAGTCAGAAAGCAACTTACCAAGGAAATTAAAAATACATAGAAGTATATTTAGCTGAGAACAGGCCTTAGAGACTGGGCTGCCTACTCGATAAGAGGCATATAAACTGAAATTCCACACTTTCTGGATAAAGAACTGCCCACCAACATTGCTCTGTGCAGCTTAAGCATTTCTGATATGTTCCTGTGCATAGCTTTCCCACAGAGGCATTTAAAATGCACAGTCAATTAAGAGTCAGTTCTGTATGCAGTTTTTTTATTTGTGATACCAAAGAGGACAAAGTCAGTGAAACCAACTGGCTGTGGTAGTGGAATGACACATTCTGAGACACCGAGAAGCTGCTACCACCAGACAGGTTCATATCAGCCTAGATTTCATGACACATTGTGGTAAAACGTTTTTGCTCAGAAAAACAGAGAAAAAAACCGGAACACTTTGTTTTTCCATTCACTAGCTCCACCTTCTGATCCCAAACCATCTTTCTGACACTACTGAAACTTCGTAATTTCTCTACCCTAAAGGATGTGCAAACTTAAAAGGGACCGTATTTAGCCATATTTTCATGTCTGGAGTGACACAGGGTATACAAGACAAAACAAACAGGTTCAGACTGAAAACAGTGTCTGCAAAACACAAATCCTGGAAAAGCCTGTGACAGGGAGCCAAACATTAATAATATTTTCCCCTGGCTGTAGGGTTTCCAGGAGTTTCAGGCCCAGTTTGGATGTATACTAATCCACTCTAGAACTATGACTGTACCTGCTTTGACCTCTTCCCCTTCGGCAGGTTTGCTTTTGGGAGGAGTTTCCCGGGAAGAAGCATTCACCGAGCGACGGATTGGCATCGTGTCGTCTTCCACTTTCTACAAAGAGCACGTGAAAATCAGCACAGATACTGGAAAGGATCGGAAAGTTTTGAAATGGGATTAAAGTAAATCAAAGCAGCATAGGCAGAAATATTCTGGTTTGGATTTTTCAGGATGTTAAAAGACAGTAGCCCTCAAACCAGCTTCTTCAAAGCATACTAGGAGAGGATAGTTCCACATTTTACGGTTATAAAAGAAATAATTTCAATTCCAAATTAAATGAGATGAGCATTTGAGGATTTTGACAGATACATCATCTAAGGGGAAGCAGGGAAGGGGGAAGCAGAGTCTGTTAGACTCCCAGCTGAATTTCCTAGAAGCAGGGGAAAAAGAGTACTGAGCAACCTTCGGCAGGACTGGAAGTGAAGGACTGATCCAAGGGCAAGCTTGGAGAAAGGGCCAGCCCCTACCTCACTCAACTTGTCCGTGTGGATCAGCTGAGCTCCCGTTAAGAGTGGAAGCGCCTTATGATGCACGGGGTCAGCTTCAGACAGATCAGTCGACATTTAAATTAATTTCTAGCCCCAAGTCCAGGTAACACTGTGGAGCCCCAGGTTTTAACCCCAAGGACTTTTTCCTAATGGTTTTCACAGTGCAGTGAGGAGTCAACCTGAAGTACAGAAAAGATGTGATGTGAAAATTAACAAAACAAAAACATCTACGTCCATGTATCTATCAAATTAAAGATTTAAAAGAAAAGGATAAATGACTTACAGCTCGTGACTAACACAACTGACAAGCAACACTCGCATTCAACACAGGAGCTAAAACATGTATGGAAACTGGAGAGCTACGGATGGAGCAGAAATGGGAAAGGTGCAAGCCAGACCTGCTCCATGAGAACACGGCTGAAAGATAAAAAGGCTCTTTAAGTTCAGGGCAAGCATTCATGAGAGGCAGCCATGGCACGGTGAGGGAACAGGTCACTCGGTGGCTCTGGGTAGAAGTGGGAGCTGGCGCATGGAGCTAAGGAATTGCACCATCACATCTGCTACACAGAAGATACAAGCACTGGGAACCCAGGCCATGCCCCCCCAAACTAAACCCCATGCAATTTAAACAAATGAAGGAATCTTTTGACCAAAAATGACAATCAGAACAGCAGTCTCCATGCCTCCAACCAGAAAACACAAGCTTGCCAAAGCTCTGCTCCAAACACATGCACTGTCATGGATCACAAATGGGGTAAGTTTAGTTTAATCCTCATCAAGTCTCACCCCTTACTACTACTATGCTTTTACAGCCTTTCTTACCTGCTGCCCATCTGCCTGCACTGGCCTCTCCTAAGGAGAGGGGTTCCACTAATTCCATCACAAAACCGGGATTCATTGGCTCATTCACTTCCTCCCAGCACCTCCTTTAAAAACCTAAGAAGCAAAGCTTCACCTCCAGCAAACCAGGCTGGACCTGTCCCAATTCCACCCAAAGATCAAGCTCCAGCCTGCCCTCTTCCCTTTCTTACAGAGAAATGGCGAAATTCCCCCGTTTTCACCTACTTTGGATGTTTCCTTTGCTCAGAAGGCAGGCACTCCCCATAAACTTTGACTTTCATTAGGTATTTCCCCAGCCTGAGTGTTTTCCTCATGAACAGAGCCCCAGCATCAGTCCCAGCCCTGTTTTCAAGCTGACTTTCCCCACGGTTTCATCACTGCACTCCTCATTGCATGAGTGGACCCTCTGTACCACAGCGAGACCAGTTCTTGCCCAGAAGACAGTCCTGGCCCTACTCAGCAGTGAGGATCCCTAATCAATCAGAGGCACTGCTGACAGGAACCCAACAGTCACTCTGAAAACCCACAGGGAACTGGTCCCACCTCAGCACCAGTGAAAGCAAAGCCCAACAGCACCGGATGTTTTCTTCTGAGGCAAAACAGAAAAAAATCAAAACACACAACATGCCAAAACCAAAAAAAAAAAGAAAAAAAGAGATGAATGAAGCTATCTTGTGAAATGACAACATACGAAAATACACTAATTGCCAATTAGAATATACAGAATGTAGCACAGCACTTTAAAAAAAAATTTGGCCTGTTTTAAGGGACCTTCCTTCCTCAAGTGTGGAAGTGAAAGGAAAATAAAAAAAAAAATTTTCACCAGACTTCAGCTCAATATCCAGTGTTTTTTCTAGCAGAGTCTGAAGCCCTTTAAGAAAATGCCAGAATTTTGAAGTTAGTCCTAAAATAACCAACTACAGATTCCACCTCAGGGAAATCAGTAGGGGGCTACAAAAGACGCATTCCCTGGGATTAAACACACACAAGCCACACTGTGGCTGACATGGTCCTGGGATTTATTTATTTTTAAACTGTGTGACCTGCATGACACATGCACGAGAACAGTACTCCCAACTCTGACTTAAAATTCCCCAAGTTCTGAAAACCCCTTTGTTTAGATCAATGTATAAACCCCTGGTGTCTTTTGGCCCTCAAGAGTACAACTTAACACAGCACAGTTCCTCACTTCTGTGCCTACAAGACACACAAACAAGCCAGTATCCAGCCAAAATTCAAGAGTGGCTTGTTGATTCTCTCTGCATTCCCAGGCATGGATCACCTCTTGCTCAAAAGGGAATCAAAGGGACAGGAGGAGAATCTCCTCCTGACTTGAAGGACCGATGGTCTCCAGGGGCAAAGTCAGGATCCCCACCTTGTGAGAGCATCCGCGCAGCAACTGCGCCTGCTCAGCCCATTGCTTTCCACGGGGGGATCAAAAGTGGTTTTCTGCACTGAGTATGAAATATCAACCACAAACAGGCCTGAATTCAGTTCCTCAAAAAGATAAAGCAAAAAAAGAGAATGTTTTGCAACAACAATGCAGAAAACCTCATCTCCCTCTCCAAACAAAACAGATCAGTGTAATAGAAAAATCAAGTCACCCAAGCCAACTGTTACCTGGACATGACAGTTCAAAAGACAACTTTAAATGGGAACCACAGCTACAATCACAAGCATCACTCAATTAAAAAAATGGAAGTAACAACTGAACTTGCATTTACACAAACATCACACAAACATTGTGCCATGAAAGGGGGTAGAGGCCACCAGCTGAGGATGCAGTTTTCAAGGTGGTTGTTGGGTAACTCTAATGAACATTTGAACATTTAAATCTGATCAATTATCAGAAGAATATAATCACATCAGCAGTGCAAACACCACCAGGATGCTAACCTTCACCAAAGCACAGAACGTTACTCCTCACATGGTTACACCCCTTTTCCTACAGGAAAACTGCAGGTTCGCAGGCTCCCAGACTATCAGGAACCACTTATTCCAAAGCAGGTAATCCAGCAAGGAGCTGGTAACCAACAAACGCCCCAGATTTCTGGATTCCTAGATGAGCAGGAATGTGTCCAGTCTCCCAGCGCACGGAGTAGCTACTAATGGAAGATCCAAAGGTACAGGAAGGTTTTCAGAAACTACTCGGAACACCTGCAGCAATTTCCTCCTGAACTATCACATCATTAGGAAGAAATAAAGGAGGGCTTCAGGTGAGACACATTTTTGATAATATTTCAGAAGTGTGGAGTCCCCCCACTAATATAAGAGACACAGGAATGTTAAAAAAAAAAAAATTGGCTGAGTTCTTGAACTTCTGCTGGCCATAAGATTTTTCAATTTATCTCAGCCTTCAATCTCCTTTGAGGGAAAATGCTTCAGGATAAATTAGGTTTTGAATGTGGCAATCCAAGTGTCAGGCTGGCAAAACTCCAGCTCTCAGGGACTCAGGGTAGGGTGAGCAGGCTGAAAACAAATATGCAATGGAAAAAGGAGGAAGTGTATCCCGTCCTGTGCCAGTGGGGTGTCCCCTTACTGTCACACGACTCCTAGGGGTGATTGATGTACTTAGATGTGACTGGGTACAAAGTACACGGCACCGGCCTAGAAATGAGGTCAAAAAGGGCTAAAAAAAGAGTTTATGCACTTGCAGATTTAAAGGCATCAAGGGATACAAATCCAACAACCTGACAAGTGATGTGAGCAAGCACAACTGTTTGTTATCAGAAAAGCTTAAAAAGCCAAGTAAAACTGGGTTTAAAAACCAAGCTATCGATTATTGACAATTATTTACTACTCTATAATGCACAAGGGCATTTAAATAACTCGGAAGCTGCATAAAAAAAGCACAGGAAATGTTAATATTCTTGAAAATCCAAATCAAACGTGCCAAAACCCATCACCTTCTAAATTGCAAGCTTCACTACTCTTTCAAGGCTTTGCCCCCCTGAAATCCTCAAAACTGTTCCCTAAAAACCCAGCCCAGGTAGCGGATACTTTCTCAACCCCTCAGTGTCTATGTGGTCACAGTATATCATCCAGCAACATCTTGGATACAATTGTGTTTTACAAGATGTGTCTGTCAGGAGTTCTCAGCTGGTGCTGCCACTGCCTGCTCACTGAGGTGTTCCAGCTCTCTGCCTTTGGCTTTTCCAGCTCATGGAGCTGCCTGTGCTCTCAGCCAAGTCAGCCCAGGAGTACTGAGTCACTTAAACCAGCCTAAAGTCCTGCAGATTAATAAAATATGTTATTGAATAAAGAATACAAAGTTCCAACTTCTGATCCTTATTTGTCAACCCACTTGGAAACTCCCCTGCATGTGGCTAAGCACAGCTGGCATTCCCAACACTTCTGCTGCCATCCAACAAGTTTTGTCCCGATCCTTAGGGCCACCACCTCCCGGGAGGTGTCCCAGCTCCCTGGAATTTCCAGCTGATTCAGCTCCAAGGGCTGTCTTTGCAGCTCTCCTCTGGTGGAGGCTCCCAGGGATCTGCTCCAGGCTACCTGAGCCCTGTGCTGCTTCAGGCTGCACGGAGCAGCTTGTTTCAATTAACCAGGAGCAGAGGTCCAGCACACACATCCAAGAGCTCCCCGCTTGCCAGGCAACACATTCCTTGGCCTGTCTGTGCTCCAGTGTCCATTTCCAGACACTGCTTCCCTGTATGGGGTTCTAGGGGAACAACAAACCCCATGTACTTTCGGGTTCAGGGGAGCACAGCAAAATTACTTCATACTTTTAGCATCCATCTGCAGGAATTCCCACACTCAGAGACCCAAAGGAGGGGTTTTTAACCCTAAAGATATATTCTAATTTGAAAACATTTTCATTCGGCATTGAATTTGAGCCTCTGACTCCAAATGCCACGAATGCAACCCATCTTACACCTTGCCTGTCCTGATTTTTACAGAGTACAGCAAAAATTAAACCCTGCCCTTCTGCACACACAGATGGTGCTTTCACTGAAGGAAAAAAAAAAGGAAAAAAAGGGGGAAAAAGAGGCATATTACTAGAGTGAGACTGATGCTTCCACCCAGGGCTGAGCTCAGCACTTGTCTGTTAGGGCCCAACACCAGCAACCCCAAGGCAGCTCAATCCCCGCAGCCGGTTATGAAAACAGCAGTAACTACCCATGCCTCACCTCCACTGTTCTCTCCACACAAAGAGCACCAAAGAGCTCAACAGAAAACCACCACAGGTTTCAGATTCTCTCTCTGTCAATCTCTGACCTGCACACAAGGCAGTAAGAAGAGGTTGTTTCCGTTGCCTGGATTATTTTATGTTCCTACACCCAGGAGTTTTTCCTCACATCCCCAGACAGCCAGAGCCAGCGAGCAACTTAAATTACACCCCCATCACACCTAAAACTCACAGGAACTTCAGCCAAGGAATTAATATGAAGCAGAATTTATGCCTGCACGGCTATCTCAAAATAATCCATCTCTGCACTGATGCTCAGGATTGTGATGGTGACAATCTCTGAGTGACAACAGTTCTGAACAGTTTTTGGCTAGAACAGGCCTTGATCCAAAGTCCCCACAAGCCACTGAGGGATGAAATCACCCCCATCAAAGTGCACAGGGTTCAGCTTTAAGTTTAAAAAAAGGTCAGGTCACAAAGTTAAAACAACTCCAACATGAAAATCCCCTGCTGGAAGTTTTCATAGCCTTGGATAAAATATCTTAATTCAGGATCCAACTTCATGAATTTTGAAAAACTGCTGACACCTGAATGAAAATTTAGGCTGAAAATGCTGCATAACAGAGTTTGAACCCTTTACAGGCCATCTCCTCCTTGCCTGGATAGATTAAATTTAAAACCACCGTATAAACCCTCCTCCCAACTACTGCTTATTCAGCCATCATTGTTTATTCTACAGACAACACTATACATGATAAAAATCATTATTTCACTGCAGCCTGTAAGAAATCTACCCACACCTCCCATTATAGTCCATCAATGTAAAACTTTTATTCCCTCTCACGGAAGTTTAAATCCTCAGAGGACCCCAGGTCATTTGTAACAAAATCCTGCCAAAAGATTTACCTGTCACTTTCTGCCGAAAGGGAAAAAACAAAAACCACAGCAAAAGATATTCTGAAGACTAAAACAATTCAAGGAGCTTCTGCCTGATGAATGTGCATGATGTATTGAGAAGATAATTAATTAGCAAGCATATGTAGGTAAATGGGAGAAAGCTCCAAAATCCACTTTTTTTTCAAGGTATTTACACCAAGTTCTTGCCCCCAACAGAAATTATGTAATTTTTTTTTTTTTCTCTACTCATTCCTGATTTCCAAGCATGTCCCATTCTATCCAACAATTTTTTGAAGTCTCACCTGGGGGAGGTCTGTGCTCTCCTCTCCAGTCCATCAAACACTTCCACTCTTGAACTGAACTCACCTCCCTTTCCTCTCACTGCTCTCAGGAGAAGGGACACTGTTTACAAACACAACCACTTCCGAACCTTTCCCGCCTCAATGGGAGCTGCTTGTCAAAGACTGCTGGCCAACTCTTTCTTCAAGATGCTAAAAATACTATTTATGGCCAAGGCAAACAAAACTCACGTGCTGGGAAATCAGAGTGCAACACTTACTCAGTAGTTAGACAAGAACTGGGAAGTGACACACTTGCTAACCCAGAAATAATTCAGTAGGGCTCCTAAGAAGGGAGAAACACCAGAGTATCTGAGAACTACCACAGCTATAAACAAACCATCCAAACTATCAGTCTCTGCTACACTGTATAAATGACTGAACACACCCACAGTCGCACATTATCCAACTTTTCTTCTCCTGCAGCACAGGCCGGGCAGTCCCTCAGAGATTTGCAGACACCGGGGAGTGGGAAAACAGTTAAAATACACGTGGGAAGGATTTGTTCCGAACAGTGTTCCTGGTCTGGATTGTCCTCAGGTGGAGAGGTAATGTGGTGGGGACCCCTGGCCTGGCAAGAGCCACCCCAGTTTACAGCTGTTCCTTCTCTCCTTAAATCTTTGCGATGTTTTACCCAAAACCACCTCACAGCCTAGAGTGGCAAGAAGGATAACGATACAGGAATGGGAGCTTGTCTGGAACAGCCCCGTTCCAGACTGGAATTTAACAGCCTTCTCTGTGGAGAATCTGTGCACTGCGGAGAGGAGGGTGATGAACATTCCTTAGCCAGGCTGGGAGCACCTGAGCGCACGGAGGCACCGGGAAGTGCCTGGGAGCCTCACACGTAGGTCTGTATCCATCGCTATCAGCGCCGAGGGGGATTAAGGACCTCTTTTAGGAAGCGGAGGCACACCGGAGCCAGGCTGAGGTTCCCCTCGAGTGGTGGCACTTCTCAGGGGCAGAGGAAGTGAGTTAGTGCAGGAAAAAACCCAAACAACCGCACGGCCAAGCAGCCGAAAGGCGGGAAGGCCGCGGCGGGAGCCAAGGCGCTCCCTAAGTTTATAAATAGCGATTATTTATTGTGTCGCGGCCCTGTCAGCCCCTTCCGCCGCTGACGTTCCCCGGGGCTCGCCCTGTGTCGGCGGGTCGGGACAGGCGCGTTTGAGCCGTGTTTGAGCCCCGCAGCTCCTTTGTGAGGGGCCGCGGGCCCGCACCCTGCCAGGCCCCGCCGGGCCCGGCGACACCCGAGGCCCGGGGCCGCCTCCTCGGGCCTGTGCCGGGCCGAGCCTACCGCGACATCGCGCAGTGCCCGCGCAGCGTGTCGCGACTCCCCGTCACGACACCCCCGCTCCCCCAGGCCTGTCAGGGCAGGGTGGGCGGGGGGGACGCGCTGTGAGGGCAGTTCC
>VYZT01049593.1:232002-248156 GCA_013400735.1 Pomatostomus ruficeps | reverse complement strand
GCGCGTGCGCGGGGCAGCGTTGGGCGCGCGGTTCCCGCCGCTGCCGCGCTGAGGCGATTCCCGCCCGCGGGGGTCGCTGAGGGGGCGAGAGCCGTCCCCGGGACCCGCCTCGGCCCCGCCGGGCTGGGACCGCCCCGCCGAACCCTCGGCTCAGCCCCGTTGGATCATCACCTCAGCTCCGCCAGGCTGGGACCGCCCCGCCGCTTCCTTAGCCCTGCCAGAACCGTGTGGACGCGATCCTGTGTCACCTGGTCCAGGTGACCCTGCCATGGCAGGGGTTTGAACTGGATCTTCTCCCGAGGTCCCTTCCAATCCCAACTATTCTGTGTGTACCCCTGAATGCCCGTTCTGGAGTACTCCAGCCTGTATCTCACCTCCAGCCTCTTGCTTCATCGTCCTCTCACCCTCTGCGGTATCCCCAGTGCCGCCTTCCCTTTGCCTCAGCATCTTCACCCCCATCCCTCATTAGCTGTGTAATTAGTGCCTGCCACAATTACTCAAGTCCCAGTGCTGAAGTCTGGCTGCAAGCTGGGAATTTTCTGTCACAGCATGCTCACAGGTTCTCACATGTAGGACGGATCCCTTGCCTGATGATGCTTTGCTGTTTCAGGCTGTTTTGACCTGTGCCTCCACTGCCCAGGGTGAGGATCCTCATGGCAACGCAGAGCTGAGGTGTGACCAACACTTGTTATCTTCACTGTCACAGTAATCTCAGGGCTGTGCAGATACAGAGAGGTAAAAACCAGAAGCTTGCCCTGTGTACCTCTTCCTACGCTTTTACTCCTAGTTTACTTTATTTAGCTAGACCCATGGATGTTCTTCCTCCCCCCCTTCAAATCCCACTACTTTACCTAACCTTAAGGCAGAACTTCTCAATTCCCTGCCTATTCTTATTTTCTGCCATAAGAGTGCTTAAAATCGCAGAATCATGAAGATTGGGAAAAAACATTAAGATCATCGAGTCCAGCCATTCCCCCGGCACAGCCAAGGCTACCACTAAACCATGTTCTCAAGTGCCACATCCGCACATTTTGAACAGCTCCAGGGATGGTGACTCCACCACTGTCCTGGTACCAGTGCCTGCCTTTCATGCAGGAATTTTCCCTAATACCCAACGTGAACCTCTGCTGGCACAACTTGAGGCCGTTTCCTCTTGTCTTGTCACTTGTTCCCTGGGAGATGAGCTCAACCCCACCCGCCTCCTAATACACCACAGGAATTTCATCTGCAGTCTCTTGTCTGAGCAGTTTTCTCATCTTTGTTTTCTGCACATAATCTTTACCTATCTCCTGCCAACCTCTCTCTCCATCTGTGTTTTTACAGTTTGAAGACCATAAGGGCACCTACCCATTTATTTGGGCACTTTTATCCCTCCTGTGATGGGAAACCCCTCTGTGAGCACATTTAGAAGCATTTACGCTATTCAAAGCACTGCTGAGGTGTCTTATTTCTGCAGTAATGTCTGTTTCTTGTCTAAGCTTTTTCCAACTCTTTCTCCCCTTAGGTGACTACTGTAAGTTTACTACACCTGAGAATGTCATCTTCTAAAGCCTTGTGAGCACAACTTGGCCCTGCTCAGCCTTCTCCACTCCAGATGATCCCTGTGATGCTGGGCTGAACAGCCCTGGAAGTGCCCGAGCCAGATGGCTTTATTTTGCTGAACATTCCTGTCTTGCCTGTGAGTGTGAAACAAGGCCTGTGCAACTGCAGAAAAATGTGGGTTTTGGCTTTTTCCCCCTGCGGTGCCTCTCAGGCAGGAGGGGAGGGTGGAGCAGAGGTGCAGAAGAGGGAATATGTTCCTTTACTGCTGTTTATTCAGACACTAAGAAGGAAAAGATGAAATCAGCTCAGCAGCTCTCCCTTTGCCCTCTGCAAGGATGTGTAAAACCCCAGCACCTGTGCTGGCTGAGCCACAGAACTACAAGCAGAGGAGGAGAAAAGCTTTTGTTGTCTCCTCCTCTGGTTTTTACCTCAAAATCCACCCCAGAGGGGAATAGCGGGCCCTGCATGTTCCTTATAGCCACTGCTCTGTCTCCTCTGCTCCACTTTTTGGGCAGGTTTGTGTCATTTATGTCCCTCTTCCTGTTCCCACTGTGACACACACTGTGACAGTGACAGGAATGAAGCTGTGGGAACCTCTGAGCCAGCACAGGAGGAAGGAACAGGGAAATCCATGGCCAGGGAAGCAGAGTGCAGCAGGGAGCTGCTGCCGGAGTTGTGATGGTGTCAAGCACTATCACTGTCAGAAATACTCCTAGTAAGTACTTAACACTTTTAGTAAGTACTAAGCCTTTTCAATACCTTCCCTGCCCTCCCAGATGCCATGGGATTACAACTGTTTTTTCCATCAAATTATTCCACTTGATTACATCTTGCTGTCCCTCGGAGCTTTCCTGAGCCTCCCCACAGCTTTGGACTTTGGCTGTGCTGCTTGCAGGTCCTCCAGACACGTCGCTTTTGCTCCCAGGGAGTCACTGTAAAATTTGCTGGTCAAGGGTTTTACCATTTCCACCCAGTGTCCAGAGCAGTGCCACGTGTTGTTTCTCTCCTGGAAAGATGTGTCTGGTTTAAATACTGTTCTGAATTATGTTTTAAATCAGCCCACAGAAACTCCATTCCAGGGGCTATTTTGTTGACCTTCTTACCCTACACCAACACATATTTTCCCCACTTTGCCACATTTTTTATTTAAAGTGAACACTTTTGAATTTGATAAGCACCCTCCTGAGAGCCTTAACATCTACCTGTCACATACAGTACAAACCACATATTACCTTTTTTAATTACCTCTGTAAAGCTGTGCACCTTTGTTGCCAAATGCTGTTTCAACATCGACCTGCAGCTCCAAACTTCAGCTGTGAATACATTCAGGCCTTGCCTCTGGTGTTGTCATCCCAAGTTTTTGGCGATTTTTTGCTTTCCACATTTACTCAGCTTTTACCTTTAATTTGGGAAGCCTTTTATCCCTTTCTGACCTGCAGTCCGCCTGGCTCAGGGAGAATTTGAGCCTTTTTTCCATCCCATCCCATCCCATCCCATCCCATCCCATCCCATCCCATCCCATCCCATCCCATCCCATCCCATCCCAGGCACCACCAGACTGGGAAGCTCTTTCATCCCTAAAACTCCATGTTCTGCTGGTGCTTCTTCAGCTTCTTATGCTTTGAAAAACAAATCTAATATTATATATACATACATAATCCAATATTCCCTGAGAAAGTCTTTACCTTTAGGTCTCATTAGCCCTGAATATGTATCCAAGGGAATGGTTTTGGTTCTGTGCCCTGCCATGAGGGGATGGTCACTGCTCCCTTCAGCTTGACCCTGTGTATCTGCACAGGGACTGATGCCAAGCACAACAATCCCACAACCATCACTGAACCAGACATTTAATTCATGTGGGTCTCTCACTTGTTGAGCCACACACAAACTTCCAGAGGCTTTTTGCCCACAGCAAAATAAGCATTACACAAGGAGCTGTCACGTGGTGGTGTTGCCCTTCCTGCAGACCCACACATAATTCTTGTTTTTATGCCTGAGCTGCTTTTTTAATTCTTGCTTCTTCTTCTACTTTACTTTTTAAGGGATTTTTCCCCTTTTACATGTCCTGTAGAAATAGGGACTTTTAGTCCTTTTACTGCAATTTTCCACTTTTTTGCTGATTCACTTCACCAAAGACATCTCTAATGATCATCAGAACTCACAATTCTCTTCCAATTCATCCTTACCTTTTTTCAGCTGCAGTCCTACTGTCATCCCTGTAGCTCCTCTAATTCTATGCAAAAATCACTCCTTTTCTGCTTTCAACCCAAAAATGAATATTCTTTGCCTCTTTGTGGCTTTCCAGATATCACTTTTGATCTCTTTATTCCTTATCAGCTACCTAATAATTTGTTCTCCATACTTTTCCCAGTGTCACTCTACACCATCTCCCAGCTGATCTCCCTTGCTGCCCCTCTCACGCCTACTCTTAAGGCTCTACCTTCTTATCTTTATCTTTTCAAACATTTCCCCTTTCCCAGGGGTACCCCGTTCCTCTGTGCACCTTCAAACCCAATGAGCCATTTTTACATCAGTTCTAGCAAGTGAATAAAAATACACTTAAATACACCAAAGTTTGATTCATTCTGGAGCAAGTGTAGAATAGAAACACCGCTGGAGCCAACAAGAATTTGGAGCAGGAAAATGTCACAGCGTGAGCAGCCTCCACAGGCTGCGCCTTTCTAGAAACGCCCTAATTTGAAATAGATCCTAAGTGCTAACGAGGCGGGTGCTGTCGTCACTGGAGGCTCAGGGGCTGGAAGTTGTGATTCTTTTCCTACATCGCTTTTGGCATTACAGTAGTGACTTATTTTACCCGAAGCAGGCACACGAAGTGACACCTCCACTAAGCAAGGAGCAGCCAAAGAACACCAGCGCAACACTGCACACAGGGAGATTCTCCCAAAGCCACATATCCCCATGGTTAAAGACCTGGCAGCGAGAATTTCCTTAGCTCTGAGCCAAACACTGTTTCAGATGAAGACTGGTGAGCAGCACGCAGGGGCCGCTCCCCTCACCTGGGCAGGTAATAACTTGCAGCCAGACCTCCCAGCTGGGATGGTTTTGCAGCCTCACTTTGGGCTGCCGCAAGTGCACTGCACACCCCTGCCGTGAGCAGCCTGGCTGAACTGTACGAGAGCAGTGCCACGCCTGGCAGCCTTGCTGGGGAACAGGAATTTAAGGCTTTTTTGGTGATGGCTCTTGCTGGAAGTGCACAGTCAGCTCTAGAGCTGGCTCACTCATTGCTCTGTGGAAAATCTTGTTGAATGGCTTTTCTTCAAGATGTCTCAGCTGCAGCTCAGGCTCCTGCTCAGAACAACCACCTGGTGATGCTGGGGGAAGCCTGGGGAATCAGATGCATTTCCTTAGAGATTGGATAAAACACAACTCCTGTCCATCTCTGCGGATTTGCACAGTGGTGGTGCCGAGTGCCTGCTCCCTTCACAGGAGTGATTCCCTGCACTCACACATGAGAGGGAAGTGTCTGGGACCAATGGATTATTCACTTCATGCCATCTGCAATTCCACAGAGCATTTGCACCAGCTCACCCTGCAATGCTGAAATGATCCATTTCCCTTCATGGGTGAGACCTGAACGTACCAGCTGCATCTGCCAAGATGATCTTTGCAGCTCCTCTCCAGCTGTTTTCCAAAATGCTTTGATAAACCACTTCCAACAGGGCTCTGCTCCACACTCTCTAATGCTTTGTACCCCGGAAGCTCAGTCAAACTCTGCTTTATGACAACATCTGCCATTAACCCTTGCAGGGGGCTGCAACAGGACAGCCAAGAGCTTCACCATTCTCTCCCCTCACTCAGTAACACAGAGATTTCCCAGCCAACAGCATCTATTGCCTTCCCCACGCCCACTCCCCTCTTTCCCATTTGCAACCACAGCATATCCATCCCTGCAGCTGGGCCAGCAACTTGGACAAATTCCCCTATGGAAAGGACTGAATGGAGTGGGAGCTGGTTTTATTCCTGTTGCCATTTCAGCACAATTTAGCAGCTGGAAACGAGAAAGAGAAGCTGGTGCCACAGGACAAAGCTTTCCACAGTCAGCATCTCTCCAGCAGCATTTAAAGAAGCAGGAGTTATTTCAGCAAATGACAGATCCATGATGCTTAACCAAAGGTGGCAAATGGAGCCCCCGGAAAAATGCAAGGGTTGACAACTTGAGGTTTCCTTGGATATTGGGATTTAGTCACACTGCTGGAAGCTGAGTTAATCAATCTCTTGCTGCTGTCCTTTGCCCATCACTGGTTTTCCTTCAATGGCTCCATGTGGGTTGTCTATCTGAAGAAAGCCAAGCAGGCTCCTCTGGGCTGAAGCCTCCTAGTCCCCAGTCTCCACCCTATGGTTGTTGCAGGCTGCATGTGGCCCCAGGCACAACAAACCTGGAGTTTCTGTCAGCATGCAGGGCCTTGTGCAAACCTCGGGGCTGGCACCTTGTGAAAAGCCAGTGGCGTGTGAAGAGCTCCTGCTCCTGCTGACGCTGCTTGGCTGCAGATACTGCTCAGCTGGCAGCTTCCAGGCCAACACCTTCCAAAGGGCAGAAAGGCCGAGTTCCAGTTCCCAGCCAGACTGGGAGAAGTGGGAGCTCGGATCACTTGCCAGCCCAAACACCTCTCAGTGGATTCACCTCAGGTAGAGCCAGCCCAGCATTCCTGGCCCAACTCCAACCACGCAGCATCTCACCAGCCTCACGTCCCAACCTGCAGCCAGCAGCCAGCTCTACGTGTGGTTCAGTGCCTCAGGGCCAAGGGTGTTGGATCTAACGGCAAAAAAGCATTCTGGGGAGGTCTGAGTTTGAGCCTTCCACCCCCAAAGTTAAACTCTCTAGCATCTGTGGAAGAAACCAAGCATGCAGGCCTGGCTAACAGCTTCTCTGCTCTGCGTGAGACACTTCTGACAAGGCAACCAGCTTTGGGGTGTCGACCAACAACTCATTGTGGGACCAAATGCAGCAGGAACAATCACAGCAATGCAATATCAACATCTGCAATTGGCTTTAAATGTTTTCAAGATGCTCAGCAAGTTAAGGGGACTTTTTAGAGATCCTGTTTTTCCTTTATCAGTAAAAACAATCTATAGGGTTGGAACAAAAGCTCTGTGGGTTGCAGCAACAACCAGTGTAAGTTACTACTGGCTTAAACCTGCCTTGTGCGTACTAAAAACCATCCCTGCAGGGGAATCCTTTCTCCTGAGCCTCTCCTGCCACATGGGCTACCACGTCCTGCACCAGGGAGAGCTGATCCCAGGCAAAAAAACCCAGGAGTTGGACTCCATGATCCTGATGGGTCCCTTCCAACTCAGCATAGTCTAGGATTCTATGAAAAGACTTTTCCAGACACCAAGATCTGCTCCTGGACCTGAGGTTTTTTGGAAAATAAGGTAAAACCTGAACATGTTGACACAAGCAGAGAGTGCAGCATCCAGATCACTGTTATTTCCTGACCTCATTCCCAGAAATGGCTGATCCCTTTCTGAAAACACTTTCCTAGAAAGAAACCAGCCTTAGGTGGACACCTAGTCTGAAAATGTGCTGTTTGATGGCTTCAAGTTTGGGGAGATTCTCAGTAATAAAGAGGGATGTAAGCGATGCATCTGCTCCTTGCCTGTGCTTCCGACAGTGCCCCAGCCTTGGGAAAGAAGGAAGTGGAAATGGTTCTAATGCTACTCTTCCCTGCTGAGCTGCATTAACTCCCTGCCATGCTCAGGAACCTGCGCACAAATGTGTTGAAATAGGATCAAGACCAGGAGAAAAAACCTCAGCATAACCTGTTGGATGTAAACCTGCTGCCCTCCCTGCTGCAATGTTAGGTCAGTGACCACAGCTCATCTCTCCTCACTTACACAAAATGAGGCTCCTGCAAATCACATTCTCACAGGGACCTCTTTTCTATTTTGTGTATCTGACAGGTTTTTTTGTATTTTAATACCCTTCACAGGAAACTGGTTACAAAGATCTTCCATGAAGCTCCTGGGGAGCCACAACCACCTGCAAACTGTGCTGATCCAGAAGGAAACTGGAAAACAACCGGGTGCAGTGAGTACACGGCAAAGAACACAAGACGAGCAGAAGGAGGAGTCAGGAATTCTGCTCCTTGCAGTAACATGGCTGGGGAGCTGCAACTTCAGGTGACACACCCACAGCTGGAGACCTCAAGGCCTTGTGCATAAACCACTCACAACATCCAGCATGCAGCTGAAGTGATTTAATTTCAGAGAAGCCAAAACCTGCCATGCTGCAAACCCAACTTTGGGTAATTCTGAAAAACCCCTCCTGCAAATCTCTGAGAAGCTCCTTCCTGGCCTTTGCAGGACACTAATAGGGCCAGTTCTCACCCCCCGGAATGACAGGCTCTAACAAAAAGGGAAAAGACTTTCTCACCTCACCTTTACCCACCTGCTGGCCATTCCTATTCCCTCCAGCCAATGGTTTTCCAACTCTTTCAGCCAGGCTTAAGCTCCCCAGATTTCCCAGCCCTGACACACTGGATTCACAGGGCTCTACAGCAAGTTGGTCCTTTCTGATCCAAGGCAAGAGAGAGAAATCAGTCCTTGCACAATGTGCTGTTGCACACCCATGTTCCCAGGGGGCTCTGGCACTGCCCACCCCGAGACGAATTCCATCATTTGCCCACACCCGCCTGGCAAATATTTACCCTTATTTACATACGAACTTGCATCCATTTAATTCAACTATTTAACTGCTACAAACCGCCATGTACCGCTCCAAAAATGCCTTTTGGAAGAAGAGCACCCACAGGATCTTCTGCAGAGGTTTGACAGCCGCTCCTAGAGACCTGCTGGGTGGGGGTTCCGTGGGGACAGACTTTTTGGGGACCTTGAGAGCCCATCCAAACCTCTGGGCCCAATGGTGAGGCCGAGGCATCACTGGATGTGGTATACGCAGATACATGAGCATATATTGATAGTGAGAATATTTTTTTTTCCTTTTTTTTAACAAAACATCAGAGAAAAGTGTTTTATTGTTACTAAAAAAAAAAATAACCAAACAATGCTCTAGTGTTTTAGGCCATGGATTCTCTAGCTCAGATTCATGGCGTGGAACACATTAACAGGGAAAGTGTCTCACGGACACTTCCCCTCTGGCCACAACCAGGTACCTCCTCCCTTCCCCGTGGCGATCAAATCACAACCTTAGGCAAGTACAGCAATTGTTTACATGTAAAAGTAAGATTAGGAAAGTATTTTATGTATTTGTAGCCTTTCTTCCCTTTTTTTTTTTTGTTTCTTTTTATTGTTGTTGGTTCTTTGTGGTGGTTTTTTTTTAAGAAGTGATTTAGCAGCCGGAAAGAGAAAGACAGCATCATGTGAGCAGCCAGTGCTGCAGAGACCCCCAGCAAATGCTCCACAGGTTACTCACGGTCCATGGCCCACAGTTCACAAACCACATTTCAGGGCTTCCCCAGCTTTGCAGAGTCCTTGATGGCAGGTGCTTCTCACCGTGAGAGCCAGCAGGGCATCTTTGGTGGCTGCAGAGAGACACGCCAGGGCCTTCCCGTCCTCAGCAGCAGCTCAGTTTGGAGCAGCACCGGGGCTCAGGTCCCGCTGGGCATGCAGGAAAGTGCTGCCACGGCTGTGGTCCTGACCCGGCCGCGCTGGCACTGCGGACACGGGCACGGGTGGGCAGGGCCGGGCGGGCACCGCGTCGCTCCTCCACCCTGGTTCCCCCGTGCGGGTCTCTGGCTGCGCGGGCACAGCGGGCGAAGGCGGCGGAATGGGCGCGGGGCTGTCGGGTCTCTGCTCACGGCTGCGACCTCCGGAGCTGCTGGGGTCACAAGTCCCCGGATGATGCGGCCGATCCAAGTCACACGAGAGACGCAGCTGCCACAGGGCTGGAGAAACCCGGCTGGGATCGGGCACCGTCCGCCCTGAGGTCATGTCCCAACCGCACCTACGTGGCCCCGCAGCCACCGGCTGCTACCCGGCCAGGGAGTTCTCTTGGCAAAACAGCAACCCCTTTTCCATTTTTCTTAAAATAACAATTGCTCTCACCCCTCATTTTTGGTAGTCACGCATACAGACACACACTATATGTACACAATTTGGGCCTGAGGACCTACGGCACACCAAGGACGCCAGCACCGCTCAGGATGGTGCACACATTCAGCAGCTGTCAAAGGAGAAGTCGTTTTACTTTCTTTTAAACTTGCAATGTTTGTCTTTATTTTGTTCTTTATATTTTGAAAGTGAAAAGAAATAGTATTGAGTCAATTTCTTTTTTTCTTTTTTTTTTTTTTTTAAATATTTGTTCTATGTATTTACAAGCCTTAAAGTTGCTCTAAAGGTTCTCAAAGTATCACTAGTACTTTTTCCCCGGGGTAGCACGGTTTCCAATGAGTTATTTTCGGAGCACTCTGGTCCGCAGCGGTTTTCTCAAATGCATTTCCTTCCGATCCAAGGTTATGTATGGTTTGATTACTATTTTCTTTTTAAATTTCTGAAGCAAGCTGAGAGGCAGGCAGAAAAATCTGATGACAATAAAAAAACATTGATCTTGTCCTCATCTAGCTCACCCCAACCCCCTTTGAAGTTTTGTCTATTTATCATGCTTTGAAACAAAACTGAGGTGTGTATGAAGGGGAGGGAAATTTATTTCTCTGCTTTTGTTCTATTATACAATTTGTTTACAGAAACTGCAAATTTAAAAATTACACTGGCATTTGCAGTCCTTAAAATAATAAATTAAAAGTTTTCAACTTGTTTTTCTTTTTGCTAAACAGATTTGTTTTGCTGTGTGTTTTCCTAAGTATGAGTCCTTGTTTAAAAAGAAAAGAAAAAGATTAAAACAGAAAATATTTTCTATAAATAATACATGTATTTTGGTTTAGTGCTCCCGCCCTCAGGTTTGAAGTTTACTTTTGTGGTTTGTTTTTTTTTCAAGTACCTTTTTGCCTCCATGATCACCTCGGTGTTTATCGGGTTTTACCTCTCCCACTCGTGCGTGTGTGGGGCAAAGGGGGGTCTGCGAGAGAGAATTGGCCTTGCTGCACTGTGATTGGCGAAGACGTGAAACTTTTTAAAAAAATACTTAAATTGTTTCTTTTTTGTTTGTTTGTTTTAAATCTGTATTTTAAGTTTTAATTATCCTCTGACTCCTCTTCGGCCTCCCGTAGCCACGTGAAGAACGCCGTGACAGATTTCAGCGCTACTCCTTTCCCGTTCTGCTCCGCCGGGTCCTTGCTGCTTTCCCACTTGTAGAAGGCATCCTCCGAAATGACCTCCTCATCATACAGGCAATCAAAAAACATCCGCAACAAATCTGCAGTAACGGAATAACGGGAGGGAACATCTGTCAGCCGTGGCCGCGGCAGAGACGTGGCGGCAGATAAGGGGACTAACGCGATCTCGTGGCACAGGACACGGAGGGACAAGGAAAACAAAGGGCTCTTGCTCAGTTATTGCTTCCTGGCTGCTCCCGCGCAGGTGAGGGGGAAAACCGACCCCTCTGCCACTGTCAGAGAAGAGGGAGAGCTGGGAAAGCAGCCGTGGGAATGCATTACTTAGAGTCTGGCTGGCAAGCAGAACCCAGAGCAGCCCATCTCCTCTGGCCCATGGCTGGATTCTCTCCAACCCCGGATTTTTGTGGCTCAGCAGGAGGGATAATGACCAACTAATGCCATAAAGGGCACTAAGGACGATCGTGTTGGGTGTTTTGAGGCGCTCTTGGATTTTGTGCTGCAGATTCCCTGGGAATCCCTGTTTCTTTGCCTCTTGTCCCACAAGAGTTTTCTGTGGCATCTCTGGGACAAAACTCATCAGCTGACCAACTCATTTTATTGCCTTCAAGCCCACAGACATCTGTGGAGTAGCAATGCAGTAACAACACCCATGCTCTCACATGCCCCAGGACTGCAAACTCAACAGATTATTTTTTACTGCTCTTTTTTTTTGCTCTCTTTTTATCAACAGAGGTTTGTCCTTCCTTTGGTGTGGCTATTCACAGGAGCAACCCAGAGAAGAGCCGGCCTCTAGCCAAGCATTTGGGAACCTGTGCTGCTCTGAAGAGCTGGAATCTGGACAAGCTGAACCCATCACACATGGCCTTCTCTCATCTGCTGCCCACAAAGGTAAGGAAAAGCACATCCTCTTCCAGTCTCCCACAGAATCCCCCTCCCTCATGCAGGCTCAAATCCCCAGCACAGAGGCAACACTTACTAGGAGGTTGATCAAGTTTTACTATTGATGCTTGTAGTGCATAAAGTGCTTGTAGTTCCTTCTCTGTGTCTGAGTCCAGGTACTTGAGTAAGATGGGCACTCTCTGTTTGATAACAGCAGTGTCCACTCGGAAGCTGGAAGAGTCCGCTGAGGGGAAGAGGAGAAAGCAGGGTCAGCTTTGGCACACGGCAACAGGGACAGGTCTTTGATTGCCTTCATTTACGCAAATAGCAATCACAAACACAGACTGGAGTGGAGAGAGGAGAAGGATGAGAAGCACCGGGAAGTATTTTTGTTTAATGGCTGTTTCTGGAAGTCTTGGTCCTTACAGTTCCCCAAATTCAACCAGTGTCTGCAGTGACCCCAGCTCTAACAAATGCAGAAGTAGCACAACCTCACTTTGCAGGGCAAATTGTGTCTCCACAGGCAACTGTGTTTAGAAGATTTTTAGAAAATTCTCTTTTTGCTTCCTAAAAACACCAGGGCAGAAACAGAATAGTTGCACACGACATAGGAAAGAGTGAATATATAAAAAATATGCATTAGAAGTCCATCAGCCACATGGATAAATTATTCAGCAGCTTTCAAGTAGATCACGTGACCCAAATGAAGTGATATTTCGAAAACAAAAGAAAAAAACTCCAGAGGCAAGGTCCAAATTTAAACCAGAGGATGATTTTCCTGACACAACAAGGAACCCCGTGTTTAAACACTGGAAATCAAACCCTGTGTCGTGTCTTTGTTAACACTAGGTGGCACAAGCAAGGTTCTGTTCCCAGGGAGAGGAAGGAGCCGGGCTGTCCCTCCCCTCCCTCAGCGCTGGAATCCAGCCCGTTCTCTCCCCCAAACCACAGCTCAGAGCAGAATCAGACCCTTTACAAGCACCAGTTTTTGCTTTGCCAGATGCCAACAGTAAAGTTAAAGAAAACCAAGTGAGCTGAGCAGATGTTTCTGGCTGCAGTGCTTTACTCAAACCCCCGGGGGTCTGAGGCTCACGTGTCTGACTTGGGAGCCCTCCCTTTCCTGTACTTCCAGCCCGCAGCTGTACAGCCAAGCAATCCACATAAACCATCTTTCTGAAACTGAAAACTCGGATATAAAACTCTTAAAGCCTGAGCCCCGCACCGGCTTCTTCCCCAGCCCACGCTGCCACTGCTGAGGGGCCCACGCATCTCTGCTGACACAGGAGTGGAACTGTTAATTGCCTTAATGATGATCTCAGTCATTCCCACCTTTGTTAAGAAAATCAAGGAACAACCTGGCATTACTCAGTGCTGTCTGAAACCCCTGCTCACACAAGGTCGCTGGGACACACCAGGGTCACCTCGGGAACACCATCCCCGGCAAAGGGCCTGGCTGTCACACGGGGAAGGGACACCCTGCTCTCAGGCACAACCCCAAGCGATGGAAAAGCCTTAGTGGGTGATAAAACACAGTCTTGGGCAGGGAAATGTGATACAAACCTGAAAAGTACCAAATAATTCCTTGCAGGTTTTGTTGGTATGGTGTTTACACTGCAAGTTACTCACCTATAATAGCTGCTTTACAAACTGCTGTCATTAAAGCTCTAAGGAATGTAGGTGAACTCATCTGGCTCTCATCTAGATTAGCCTGGAATCAAGAGTAAATGGATCCGTTAAAAACACTAAAACCACGCAGCTTCTAAACTCCAGTGCTCCAGCTGGCAGCGAGTCCAGGCTCAGCTGCTGCTGCAGCACAAACCCAGCTCATCCCTGCAAACCCTCACTCCTTGAAACTCCCTCAGGGACGTCAACAGGCACCGCCAGTCCCCCTGGGATCCATGTGCCACTGAGCGCTTCCCACAAGGAGCCGTTTGTCTGCAGAACCAACTCAACCACGCTGGGCTCCTGCAATGCCCTTACACCGTTTCAAGGAGTTTTAGGCTTTTGCAACAAACTTTACAGCGTGTTGCCTGGGTGGAGATTGTTTGCTTTGTAAAGAAATTCAGGGAATGGCTGTGGAACTTGTCCAAGGCTCCAAAGAGCCTGGGGGCGATCCCAGATTTTCAGTGCTGCTTTCATTCCGCTCTCGACTCCTCTAACAGCAGTGGAAAAATGACATTTCTAACACCTTGCTCTGCCATAGAAATAACTGAGCTGAAGCTGACCAAAATTTAGTGTAAACACAGATGTATTTACATCAGGTTGGGTATAATTTCAGACTTTAAACGTCTGAGTTAAGGAGTGCAAATTTTATCAGACTGAGAGCAAAGATCAGTGGGTTGACAGGCCTTTTCCTCTTTTTTTTCCTTTATTTTCTCCTCCAGTGCCTCACCCAGTGCCCTGGGAAAAGGTGCTCTCAGTGACTGCTCAGGATGTTTTTACATGAGGAAATTTGCGGAGGTCATGTTGGAAAAAGGTAGTGAGAAGCTTCTCTTCCCTATTTTGTGAAGAAACGATGTAGCAGTGTACATCTAACATGTACTAAGTGTCAGAAGCAAGATATTCACTGTCAGAAACTCTCCTGTATTTAAAAGGCAGTTACACAATATGGCTAAAATTCTTCCTTCGTAAAGCTGACTCTTAAATAACTGATTGTATTTTAGATTTTAGTTCTTTGGAAGTGTTGATTGCACAGACCAAATCCTCGCAGCGTCCTAAACCCTGAGACGTTCGTACTAGAACAGATTTACAAAAGCAGTTAAACAGGGAGGGTGAAATCTCTTTGTACCTCTACCCAATCAAAGATTTGTTCATCATTCGCCTTGTCCTCAACAATGAGTTTCTCCAGCTGCTTGTTCAGCTCTTCTGCAGAGAGTTCCTTCTCTGAAAGTGCTTCTGAGGAACTGGAACAGTCAGACTCCGTGAACTCCAACTTCTGCAACACCACAGGTGATCATGAGAATTAGTGAAATGTACTTTCCTAGGCTGAATTATACCAGATTGAAGCAGGAAACTACATTTAATTCTGCCTCCTGGCATCTTTCAGCTACTCAGTTATCATTACAACAATATGAACTTTCCCTGTTCCAAAGGTTAGGAAGCATTTTACAAACACAGGAGAACCACATTATCCAGCAAAGACAGCGAGGGACCTCAGGCAGCTCCAGCCCCGCACAGCAGAGCACAAAATCAAGGGTGTGTTGCCCAGCTGGAGCTGCAGGGGCTGGAATGCAACAACCAGAGCTGGCATTGGCTCAAGGGAATTGCAGCCAATGCCCCAATTCCTTGAAAACTGTGACAGATGAGCTGCAGTCCCCTCAGCAAGGCCCAGGCTGTGGTAATAATTTCATTTCCTGCAGCACTTCCCAAGTGCCAGAACAGGGCAGAGGATCACTCGAAGCTCCAAAGCGAGACTGTGTCTTCCTGAGGAGCAGTACCAGCAAGAGGTGAAGTGCCTCTATCAGTCCTGGCTCCCTCCAGGATCATAATCCAAGGGGGGATGAGTGAATAACTGCCACCATTTATTGTGGACCTTCTGCAGATTGTCTGCCCTTGCTCCAAAACTCCCTCTTGATTTTTTTTTCCCAGCTGGAGAAACAGGTCTCCCAGAGGAAGCCAGGTGACCCGAGATGTGTGTCTGGGAGCAGCGGGGATAGGCTTGTCCTCCCTGTGCTTCAAAAGGTGGTGCTGAGATCACCTACCCCACCTTGGAGACACTTCACCCCATATTCCAACTGTACATGAGAATGAGATGGAAGAGGATGAACAGAGGGATGATCAAGCAAATGATCTGAACTCACTTGTTCCATGAGAAAGGTATGTACATCCTCCCCTTCGGGCAAGTAGTCCTTCCAACTGAGGCCAGACTCCCTCCATAAGGCTCCCACTTTCTTATGGCTCTGAAACACAAGCAGTTTGTCCGGTTTAAAGAGCTGAGGGACACCCCAGGAGCTCACAGGGCCGGAATGGTGCAGCTGTGTCAGGAGGAATAAAGGACAGTTCAGCCACCCAACAAACGCCCGGCAATGAGTGAGGATGTCTGGAGACCCCGTGCAAGAGGAACCAGGAGTGCAAACCCCGGGTATGCACATCTTGTCAGTGGGCAGCGCCTCGTGACGGGGAACGGACACGGCAGGAGTGACACGGGGGGCTCGCAGTGACCTCCATGGGTACCGGGAGCAGTGACACGGGGAACAAGGCAGCTTTTCACGCCTGTCAGAGCTGGCACGGATGACTCGGACCCTTCTCCTGACCCACTCTGAGACTCACACTCCCCTGCCTTGACAGCAAGGCTCTGGTAAACTGCTCCTTTGGGGAATTCCTTACTTACACCGACCGCTGTTATTTGCGCAGAGACCAAGCCTCAAATTCAGGCACATAACCCTGAATTCTCTCTTCAGTTCCTAGAGTTTATGCAAACCTTGAGAGCAGTGCCTTTGAGCACAGACAGTTCAGCCTTTTGCAGCCTCTCATGTCACACTGACCTTTGAGCCTCCTGCCTCGACGGGCACAGTTCTGACA